>CM035442.1:39982500-40020000 GCA_020310875.1 Ceratopteris richardii | reverse complement strand
TGAGTCAATTTCAAAAGATTTGAAAAGCGGAAAGAAATAACTAAGACTCTGCACAACCCATTCAAACTTCGAATATACATAAACTTGCTATGAGTCAAAGTGTAGTTGACTCAGGACGTCAACTTTTCAAAGATCTATTTCAACAGGATATTGAAGCATTGTCTTTATCTTTAAGAGAAATAAGCTAGATTCTCATAAAGATACAAAGAAAACCAAAAACATCATCCAACCACATGATACTAGTGTGGCAATTACCATCAGTGTGTCGACCCACTGAGGTTCGTTTGATGAGTTTTTTTACGCTAATAATGCTTCACTTGAGACTAAGTTCAGGTCACATTCAATCTTTTTGACTCCTACTCGTGAATGCAATTCTCGTGCATTTCTTTGAGTCAAAAGAGTGAATTTACCAAGTTATACTAGAAACTTGATACTTGACTTAGTCAATCAAATCCTTGGTTGAAAAGAGCAACTCAAAGTCAAAGTCCAACTTCTTTTAGAAAATTTTCAAATATTTCTGATCAATAACACTTAAGCTTGAAGTGTTCTAAGAAGATCTTGGAAGTTACTTACTTCATATCTTCAGTTTCCTTGATCTTGAAGTCGTCTTGAAGTATCTTGAGATTCGTCTTGAATTTAAACTCCCTTCTTTGAAGTTTTAACTCCCTTGAAGATCAAACCTAACTTCAAGATCCAAACGAAGACTCAAAGATAATCATCAACTCACGGTCCGATGTCCCATACCATCTTTCCTACATCAATTTGAGTATAAAATCTGGTGTCCCATACCACCCTATTTTATACTCACTTTGACGTGTGAGTGAAATTTATCCTAAAGTCTACAACATCTCTTGATAGAGAACCTTCTAACTTTAATTCTTTGATAAGAACTTCACAGTTTTAGTCACTATCTCTATCTTAGTATTCTAGGTTTTAATCCCTTGACATGATTTGTTTCATGATCGTGTGCTTAACCTTGGGAACTTGAAAACCTTTAATAGAATATCTCCAATCTTTTTTTTTTTTCTAGGGTTTTCAAATGAAAAACCAATCAGAATTCCAAGTACTTGAATTTTCTCGAATTCAAGTTCAATTGGTTTATCCTTGACCAATTTCGTAGTGACAAGAGCTTTTAGCTTCTTGTCTTTAGATTCCTTTCTACTAATGCTTTTAGGTACCTATCCTGGCCAGGAATTTTATAGGAATCCCTCTACTGCTTAAGTCTAAGCATCCGCTCATGCTTTCTGGATTTGTACAAAAATCCTTTTAAGGATAGGCAAACACTTATGTTTTACCTTCCACAGACTTAAGTACCGTCTTCACGATTTGCAGACTACATACTTGGAATTACTTCACTCTGTTCAGACTTGGAACAGCTTACTTTTTCACAATTTTCCATCGAATAAATGGAACCTGAGTGAATTATTCCCAAAAGGAATTTTATTGCCAATACTTGGGCAATCTACAAAGTAGTTCTAATCGCAGAGTCTTGGACAATCATGGCCAAGCTTGATCAAGTCTGGTTGATACTTGCGACAAAAATAAAGACTGTCTTTATCTTTAAGATCTCTTAAACTATCTTAAGCTTCTTTGCTTACCTGCAGGATTTTTAGAGATCTTTTCCTTACTCAAGTCCAAGCATACACTAATGCCTCTTAGATTCCAAAGCTAAGAATCTTTGATATACCTTTGGGTTATATCACTATTTGGACTTAATTAACCAATACTGATGGTTTGGGAATTGCTAAGGAACTACTTACAGACTAAAGAGTATGAAGAATTTCATTCTTAATACTGGAAAGAATGCCATTCTTCAAAGACTTGAGATTCCTTCTAGGGAATCAAATAACTTGAGCAAATGATTCATCTTGGAATCTTTTGCAAAAAGAACATTTGAAAGAAATTCTTTCAAATAATATCCAAAAAATTTACTGATTCAATTGTATTCATTTCTTGAGTATCAAACTAGAGACAAAATATCACATTTGCCAGTATGAAAGTTTAAGTTGACTTTTCGTTTATGTGATATCGACTTCTATTCTTGCGTTTGATACAAGACTCATTATTATTGGTCAATCTTCAGATGTTACTAGAGTCCTTTACACATATTTCACTAATCAAATTTATGTTTAGAGTCCAAGCATCTATTGATGATTGATCCAATAGTAATGCAACTATGAACACTTTGAACTTTATAACTTGTTTAGGAGAAGTTCATGGATTTAAGGTCCATTTCTTGGAACTTTCTATTCCTAAATGAAAAGTTCACACTTGCTTCAAGTCCTTAGGGACTTATATTATTTCCTAAAGACTGCTTAGCTAGTTGCATCATTTACCAGAGATGCAACTATGGAACCTAACATCCTTTTATTGACGTCAAGGATCAATTGATGTTGAGGTTTAACCTTTGATTTCCATCACCCCTTGATGAAATCAAATAAAAATTTATAAAAGCTTGGTACCTTTATATCTTGGCAAAACATTTATATCCTAAAGAGGTTTTGCCTTCATCATTCCTTGGACCTATCATATAATATGAATTTATGTGTATTTTGGGAAGAGTTCATGAATCAATTAAGATCCTCTACTTGGAACATCTACCTTCCCAAATAAATTCATCTTAAAACATGGTAGGAGAATGATCTCACATGAAATAGAAGGCTTGACTATTTCATATCTCAATTCCAAAAAGTTACTGAGGTTTCATCATGAGATACAAATCTTGAAACCACAAAGAAACTTCTTTAAACTTTCGAAATCTTCTAAATAGAAGAGTACTCAAGGAACTTGGAAATATAGTTGACTTTCTCATCCAACCTTGGGATGCTTGAGAAGTTACATAAAGTATAACTAATCAAGTAAAGCTTAGCCGCATGACTTTCTAAGTACATCTGGGACTTAGAGTCATCATACATCACAAAAAGAGTTTGCAAGTAATTAAATTTTCTTGGTCATCAAGAAAATTTATTACTTAACTTTCTCTTAGTGCTTACCTATACCTAGCAAGACATCTATCATACTTAATTGTCATTATTAAGTATTTGTCTTTGATAGCAGAGTATTGACTTGGGAAGAAATCGACTAATTACTTGAGTTGCAAACTAGAACTAGTATGTCTTTGCAACTAACTAGGCCTTGGTCTTCCCTAATGTCAAACTGCGAGCTTTATAAAGTAAGCTATATACTAAGAGAGTACATTCTCATACCTACTTGCAAACAACATTCCATTCTATCATGCAAATGCATGTATCTACATGCAAAATCGTATGCTCTCATGCGTATGCATGCATGTTCTTTGCATGCCCAAAAAATAATATATCAATCATGCATGAACTTGATGCATGATTTTTTCCTTGTACTAAGAATGTATATCATGCAATCGTGATGCATGTATATCCTTTCCTTTTTCCTAATGCACTATGATATAAAAACATACCCTTGAGGTGCAAAAAAACTTACTCAATGGAAAGGAAATATGTATTTAAGCTACCAAAATACATTCTTTGATGCACAAGGATCTTTTTGAAATCAAGTCTTTCCTTAATGCAAACTAATGCTTGGAATGAGAAATGGATTAATTCATTATTCTAATCTAGACTTAATCAATTGAAATCTTGGCTATTTCAATGTGCATCTAGGATTAAGTGTAGAATAATGAAAACAAAATGAATCAAGCATTAAGGCCAAGTAGAAACTGGAAAATACTTAGCTTCACATAGAGCTACGTCCTTCCCTTGATCCTTTGGAAGAGTGATTCTCTCAAGACTTTGGTTCGAATTCAAAGTTGGTTTGACTTTGATCACCAAAGGCCTCTGGATCTTTACTCCATAGCTCTACTACCGATCTTCTCCAGGAATGGATGGAGTGAGATCTTTGTCTCGATACCCACATGGGTTCGAGTCTTATTGAACTTCTCAAGACTATCTACTGTCATTGGCTCTGTGATCTCCTGGATAGCGCAGCGAGCTTGACCGCGAGAGTCACCGAATAGAGTGACCTGCAGGAATTGTGCTTCGGGTTGCAACAGTTGTGCTCCAATCTTCAGCATAGATTACAGACTAACATTGTATCCTGCCAAGAGGAAACACAAGGAAGCATTGAGCGGCTTCGTTAATTCAAGAAGATCTCAGAACGGCCACCCGAGTTCGAATCCCGGACGGCGCGGCTTGAGGATCTGCACTTTCGTTTTGCTCTGTGCTCCTTAGTCTGCTACAGTAATAATCTTAGCAAAAGAAATACTCCGGCCAAGTCCGGCCAAGCTCTGATACCAATGCAAGAGAACAAGGATTACGAATAGCCGTCTCTCTTCGTGGATAGGAGAGTGCCCTCTTCTGTGAGAGACGAGGGATCGAATCTCTGCTCCTCACAGCAGCGTTAAGTTAAGCTTTTGGTACTTTTAGCTCTGATTACTGCTCTAAAAGACTTTGTTCTGCAACAGTCAAGTGAATCAAGGTGGGCGCGTGGCTACGGCGCTAATCATTCCAATGAAGCGATCTGAGATCGATCCCCGACGGCAGCAGCGTGCGAAAACTCCTTTTGGTCTTGGCTAGAGCTTGATGAAGAATTTACAGCGCCAATCTTTAGCACATGAGGATAATCTCCAGCTTCATGGACGTGATCCCGTCGTGGGCGCCTTGGATAGACCAGCACGCTCCAATCGGGGGGACGGGGGTTCGAATCCCTCGCCAAACACAGCAGAGAAGATTAGTTTCTTTTAGCTCCTGATCAAAAGCTTTTGCAGCGCGAATATCGAATAACAGAGTCTGGTCTAAAGAATTCTTCGCGAACGCTTGGTTGGCCTTTTGCATAGAATAGCGTTCTCTGAACGAGGTGACGAGGGTTCGAATCCTCTCGCTCCCAGCAGAGATTATGTTTTGGTACTCTTAGTTTATAAACTAAACCATGAGGATGATAGCGGCACGCATCTCTAGACAGCCGGGAGGAGAATTCGAAACAGAGATTATGCACGCCAAAAGTTCACGAGCAAGATGATGAAAGAGAGCTATGGAGAACAAAGCTCTGATACCAATGCAAGAGAACAAGGATTACGACCACCACATGCTTGAGAGATGACTCTCCTCCCAACCAAATGCCTCTATATATAGCTCTCTCTAGGGGACTGCCTTCTTGGGCAGGTGAATGCTAATCATCCAAGTGTCAGCCATGTAACTACATGTGCGCCAAGTGTCTCAGTGGATGCTTCTAGAAGCTTCTAGAGCTCTTTGGGCAAAATACTCTTCCCATGTACCCCATGGGGATTGAACCCAAGACCTCGTCCTTCACACCCTTGAGACTTAACCACTAAGCTAAGTGGATCACTTGTTCACAAGAGCACAAGACCTCCTAGTAAGTCTAAAACTTGAGATCTTTGGTCATACATACGGATGACCAAACGGTGTCCGATTTCAGATCTGTCTGAACCGGACAGATCCTTGGATCATAGACTTACTTTATTACAATGTGTGTGTGTATGTGTGTGTCTATGTGTGTATGTGTGTGTGTCTATGTATCTACGTGTATGTCTTTGTGTGTATCAACATGTGTATGTGTATATATGTGTGTGTATGCATGTGTATGTGTGTGTGTAAATATGTGTGTTTGTGTGTATGTGTGCTTGTATGTGTGTGTATGTGTCTATGTTTGTATGTGTGTATGTGTGTGTGTCTATGCGTGTGTCTATGTGTGTGTCTATGTTTGTACGTGTGTGTGGCTATGTGTGTATGTGTGTGTGTCTCTATGTGTGTATATATGTGTGTGTCTATGCATGTGTATGTGTGTGTGTGTGTAAATCTATGTGTATGTGTGTGTTTATTTGTGTGTATGTGTGTGTATATGTCTATGTGTGTATGTGTGTGTGTGTGTGTCTACACTACAAGGAATACGGGCATATAGCGACGGTTAAGGCGATAGAATTTTATCGCTATAAAATGCAACTTGCATCATAATTAGCATCGCGCACTGACCGTCGATTAGACGACGCATAAAACGACGGTATTTGCGACTTGTGATGCGACCGGATTGTGACGTTCCCATACAACATCGCTAAAATGATGCAATTTAAAAGCATCGCATAAGCGACGCTTTCCTACCTCGCATAGGCGACGTTACATGCTGTCCCATAAGCGACCCTAAAATTGTCGCGTATTCGACGACGAATAGCATCGCTTACACGACGATCTGTTGACGGACAAAAATTAAAATGTTGGAGGCTCTTCGATCGGCATTTTCACGCATCCGATCGGAGAGCTCTCCAACGTTCGCAATTGCGCTGCGCTTACGAGCTGAAGCAAGTATATGCAGAATTGTTGTTTTGCCTAAGCTCTCTCTTATTGTCTCCCTCTGTCTTTGTTTCTCTCTTTCTACATCTTTCTCTCTTTGAATTCTCTCTCTCTCTAGATCTCTCTATCTCTCTAGATCTCTCTCTCTCTAGACCTCTCTATCTCTCTCTAGATCTCTCTCTCTCTCTCTCTCTCTCTCTCTCTCTTTCTTTCTCTCTTTATTGTAGGTTATTCAAGAAGCTAACCAAGCAAAAAAGTATGGCTAACAATTGTAAGTACAATTTCTATTCTTTGTAGATCATTTGAATTGTGTTATTTTCATTACATAGCATACTCACACTTACTGATATGCACTCATACACTTATACATGATGAAGATGCACTTTCACACATATACATATATACACATGCACATACACACACATATATACACATAGATACATGTGCACATACACTTAGACATACACACATATACACATGCATATGCACAAACATTCCTACAACCACATAAAAAGACGTCCATGCATGCATTATTGTATATATATATATATACATACATACATACATACATATATATATATATATATATATATATATATATATATATATATATATATATATATATATATATATATATATATATATATATATATATATATATATATATATACACATTATATGCAAATACATGTATATGCACATCCACATACACATGCATGTTTCATACATATACACATGCATATACATATACACATATACATATACATATACATATACATGCATATACATGTACACACACATACATATACATGCATATACATATACACACACATACACAAGAACATGCACATACTCATACACACATACATTTATACATGCACATGCACATACATACATATACACACATATACACATGCACATACATACATATACACACACATACATATACTCTTAGGTACACACATATGAATGAATCATATAATTAAAGTATTAAAACACATATATACATGCACACACACATGCATATACCTACATATACACATATACATGCACATACACACACATACACATAGAGTTATACGTATACATGCATATACATATACACACACATACACAAGAACATGCACATATTGATACATACATATACACTTATACATGCACATGCACATACATACATATACACACACATACACATGCACATACATACATATACACACACATACACATGCACATACATACATATACACACACATACATATACACTTAGGTACACACATATGAATGAATTATATAATTAAAGTATTAAAACACATATACACATGCACACACATGCACATACCTACATATACACATATACATGCACATACACACATATACACATAGAGTTATGTTGATGTATGAAACACCACAAGAAATGAATTAATGTGACACTAGAACACCTCTATGGTCACCATTAACTCATTGCCACTCCAAACTTTGTGAAATGATAGCCTAAAGTGAGAACTTTGCTTCTACAGAAATTCCTAGTTACCGAAATGACATACCTTCCGTATTTTTCTACTTTCTCCTAGCTCAAGTATTATTTCTCCATGAAACTTTACAGGCTGAAACTAGAAGAGTAGAGCTTTCTAACAAGCTGTGATATGCATCAAACGGATCTCTAGAACTCAAGTTATGGCTCTCACAAGATGACCCTGTATGAGCTTCCAAAACTGGAAACTTTGCTTGTTTTAGTATTCCTGGTGTCCAAGAATAAAAAATTCGATGCCTGGCATCGAATTTCGGTCCAAGTCGATGCCGGGCATCGACTTTGGGCTTTTTTTGGCTATTTTTCTGCACCAGAAACACTCTATTTTACACACACATGAAGAAGATGACTTATATGCTAGAAGTCGATGCCGGGCATCCATTTTATGCTGGAACTCGATGCCAGGCATCGAGTTTCTCCACAAACTTCATATTTTTAGAAGATTCAACAACAGTTAACACACAGAGAATGAAAAAATGACTTATCAGCAAAGATTCGATGCCAGGCATCGAATTGTTCAGAAAACTTGAACTTTTGAATTCATCACACAGTAGGTAATCATGGAGATGATGGAGAGAGGCTCAAACATAGAACTTTACTCAGTTCTTCTCATAACTAAAAAACTCAGAAGTTTTACAGATGCTTTCTCACTCAGAGAATCCCGACTATACACAGTCGTATATAAATGAACTCCTTCTTCTACTTCTTCTCTTTATTCTCTCTCTCACTCCGCGTCAGTTGATACAAACTAACTTATATAGATTTTTGTATTCTCGTGATTTTAAAAAACTTCTAGAACTAAAGTGAACTAACTTTACAAATATGATACACTTGTGAATTTGTCCCTTCACATAGGCATGGGGTTTTCTTCCTAAGATTTGACCTTCAAATATATGTCTAATTAGTGAGTGTTTCTCGAACAGCTCCCCCTCAATCACTAATTGACATTCTCTGTTTCTTCATATCTTCTTCTTTTCTTTCACTCCTGCCATGCTTTTGAATCTGCTGGTCTTCACACCATCCAAGCTCTTTGTCATTATGTCTGCTAACTGATCTTTAGTAGAAATGTACTCCACTTCAATCTCCTTCTCCATTACCTTTTCTCTGAGAAAATGATACTATATCTCTATGTGCTTTGTCCTTGCATGAAATACTGGATTTGCTGCAAGATAAAGTGAACTCATATTATCTCCATGTATTGTAGGTGTACCTTGATCAATGCCTAAGCTCTTGAACAATGTCTGCATCCATATGACTTCCTTAGCTGCTTCCACAAGTCCTTTGTACTCTGCTTCAGTTGATGATAATGCTACTATATGTTGTTTCTTTGAACACCAACTTACAAGCTTATCACCAATATATATCATGTAACCATGAGTTGATCTTCTGCCATCTTGATTACCTGCCCAATCTGAATCACTATAGGCTCTCAACTTCAAATCTGATGTAAAAGGATAATATAATCCTTCCTTTATAGTTCCTTTGATATATCTGAGAACTCTTTGACCTGCAATCCAATGTGGGTCCTTTGGACAATGCATGAATTGTGACAAAACTCCCACTGCATAACTAAGATCAGGTCTTGTTAGTGTAGCATAAATCAAACTACCCACAAGAGATTGATACTTCCTCATATCTTTGTAGTCTGCACCATCATATTTACTGAGCTTGTGATTAACTTCAAGTGGAGTTGAAGCTTCTCTACAATTTTCCATATCAAACTTCTTCAACAAGATCAGAAGATACCTTTCTTGTGACACATATATGCCATGATCTGTATAAGTAACTTCCATTCCAAGAAAGTATGACAACTTTCCTAGATCACTGATCTTGAATTCTTTTTCAAGTAATCTCTTTACCTCCTTGATTCCTTCATCTAAAGTACCTGTGATTATAATGTCATCTACATAAATACAAATGTAGATTGTACCTTCCTCTGTTCTTTTGATAAGTAGACTTGAATCTGCTTTTGAACTTTGATATCCAAGATCATTGAGATACTTCACCAGTCTATAGTTCCAAGCTCTTGGAGCTTGCTTCAATCCATACAATGCTCTTCTCAACCTGCATCTCTAGACAGCCGGGAGGAGAATTCGAAACAGAGATTATGCACGCCAAAAGTTCACGAGCAAGATGATGAAAGAGAGCTATGGAGAACAAAGCTCTGATACCAATGCAAGAGAACAAGGATTACGACCACCACATGCTTGAGAGATGACTCTCCTCCCAACCAAATGCCTCTATATATAGCTCTCTCTAGGGGACTGCCTTCTTGGGCAGGTGAATGCTAATCATCCAAGTGTCAGCCATGTAACTACATGTGCGCCAAGTGTCTCAGTGGATGCTTCTAGAAGGTTCTAGAGCTCTTTGGGAAAAATACTCTTCCCATGTACCCCATGGGGATTGAACCCAAGACCTCGTCCTTCACACCCTTGAGACTTAACCACTAAGCTAAGTGGATCACTTGTTCACAAGAGCACAAGACCTCCTAGTAAGTCTAAAACTTGAGATCTTTGGTCATACATACGGATGACCAAACGGTGTCCGATTTCAGATCTGTCTGAACCGGACAGATCCTTGGATCATAGACTTACTTTATTACAATGTGTGTGTGTATGTGTGTGTCTATGTGTGTATGTGTGTGTGTCTATGTATCTACGTGTATGTCTTTGTGTGTATCAACATGTGTATGTGTATATATGTGTGTGTATGCATGTGTATGTGTGTGTGTAAATATGTGTGTTTGTGTGTATGTGTGCTTGTATGTGTGTGTATGTGTCTATGTTTGTATGTGTGTATGTGTGTGTGTCTATGCGTGTGTCTATGTGTGTGTCTATGTTTGTACGTGTGTGTGGCTATGTGTGTATGTGTGTGTGTCTCTATGTGTGTATATATGTGTGTGTCTATGCATGTGTATGTGTGTGTGTGTGTAAATCTATGTGTATGTGTGTGTTTATTTGTGTGTATGTGTGTGTATATGTCTATGTGTGTGTGTGTGTGTCTACACTACAAGGAATATGGGCATATAGCGACGGTTAAGGCGATAGAATTTTATCGCTATAAAATGCAACTTGCATCATAATTAGCATCGCGCACTGACCGTCGATTAGACGACGCATAAAACGACGGTATTTGCGACTTGTGATGCGACCGGATTGTGACGTTCCCATACAACATCGCTAAAATGATGCAATTTAAAAGCATCGCATAAGCGACGCTTTCCTACCTCGCATAGGCGACGTTACATGCTGTCCCATAAGCGACCCTAAAATTGTCGCGTATTCGACGACGAATAGCATCGCTTACACGACGATCTGTTGACGGACAAAAATTAAAATGTTGGAGGCTCTTCGATCGGCATTTTCACGCATCCGATCGGAGAGCTCTCCAACGTTCGCAATTGCGCTGCGCTTACGAGCTGAAGCAAGTATATGCAGAATTGTTGTTTTGCCTAAGCTCTCTCTTATTGTCTCCCTCTGTCTTTGTTTCTCTCTTTCTACATCTTTCTCTCTTTGAATTCTCTCTCTCTCTAGATCTCTCTATCTCTCTAGATCTCTCTCTCTCTCTAGACCTCTCTATCTCTCTCTAGATCTCTCTCTCTCTCTCTCTCTCTCTCTCTCTCTCTCTCTCTCTCTCTCTCTCTCTCTCTCTCTTTCTTTCTCTCTTTATTGTAGGTTATTCAAGAAGCTAACCAAGCAAAAAAGTATGGCTAACAATTGTAAGTACAATTTCTATTCTTTGTAGATCATTTGAATTGTGTTATTTTCATTACATAGCATACTCACACTTACTGATATGCACTCATACACTTATACATGATGAAGATGCAGTTTCACACATATACATATATACACATGCACATACACACACATATATACACATAGATACATGTGCACATACACTTAGACATACACACATATACACATGCATATGCACAAACATTCCTACAACCACATAAAAAGACGTCCATGCATGCATTATTGTATATATATATATACATACATACATACATACATATATATATATATATATATATATATATATATATATATATATATATATATATATATATATATATATATATATATATATATATATATATATACATACACACATTATATGCAAATACATGTATATGCACATCCACATACACATGCATGTTTCATACATATACACATGCATATACATATACACATATACATATACATATACATATACATGCATATACATGTACACACACATACATATACATGCATATACATATACACACACATACACAAGAACATGCACATACTCATACACACATACATTTATACATGCACATGCACATACATTCATATACACACATATACACATGCACATACATACATATACACACACATACATATACTCTTAGGTACACACATATGAATGAATCATATAATTAAAGTATTAAAACACATATATACATGCACACACACATGCATATACCTACATATACACATATACATGCACATACACACACATACACATAGAGTTATACGTATACATGCATATACATATACACACACATACACAAGAACATGCACATATTGATACATACATATACACTTATACATGCACATGCACATACCTACATATACACACACATACACATGCACATACATACATATACACACACATACACATGCACATACATACATATACACACACATACATATACACTTAGGTACACACATATGAATGAATTATATAATTAAAGTATTAAAACACATATACACATGCACACACATGCACATACCTACATATACACATATACATGCACATACACACATATACACATAGAGTTATGTTGATGTATGAAACACCACAAGAAATGAATTAATGTGACACTAGAACACCTCTATGGTCACCATTAACTCATTGCCACTCCAAACTTTGAGAAATGATAGCCTAAAGTGAGAACTTTGCTTCTACAGAAATTCCTAGTTACCGAAATGACATACCTTCCGTATTTTTCTAATTTCTCCTAGCTCAAGTATTATTTCTCCATGAAACTTTATAGGCTGAAACTAGAAGAGTAGAGCTTTCTAACAAGCTGTGATATGCATCAAACGGATCTCTAGAACTCAAGTTATGGCTCTCACAAGATGACCCTGTATGAGCTTCCAAAACTGGAAACTTTGCCTGTTTTAGTATTCCTGGTGTCCAAGAATAAAAAATTCGATGCCTGGCATCGAATTTCAGTCCAAGTCGATGCCGGGCATCGACTTTGGGCTTTTTTTGGCTATTTTTCTGCACCAGAAACACTCTATTTTACACACACATGAAGAAGATGACTTATATGCTAGAAGTCGATGCCGAGCATCCATTTTATGCTGGAACTCGATGCCAGGCATCGAGTTTCTCCACAAACTTCATATTTTTAGAAGATTCAACAACAGTTAAAACACAGAGAATGAAAAAATGACTTATCAGCAAAGATTCGATGCCAGGCATCGAATTGTTCAGAAAACTTGAACTTTTGAATTCATCACACAGTAGGTAATCATGGAGATGATGGAGAGAGGCTCAAACATAGAACTTTACTCAGTTCTTCTCATAACTAAAAAACTCAGAAGTTTTACAGATGCTTTCTCACTCAGAGAATCCCGACTATACACAGTCGTATATAAATGAACTCCTTCTTCTACTTCTTCTCTTTATTCTCTCTCTCACTCCGCGTCAGTTGATACAAACTAACTTATATAGATTTTTGTATTCTCGTGATTTTAAAAAACTTCTAGAACTAAAGTGAACTAACTTTACAAATATGATACACTTGTGAATTTGTCCCTTCACATAGGCATGGGGTTTTCTTCCTAAGATTTGACCTTCAAATATATGTCTAATTAGTGAGTGTTTCTCGAACAGCTCCCCCTCAATCACTAATTGACATTCTCTGTTTCTTCATATCTTCTTCTTTTCTTTCACTCCTGCCATGCTTTTGAATCTGCTGGTCTTCACACCATCCAAGCTCTTTGTCATTATGTCTGCTAACTGATCTTTAGTAGAAATGTACTCCACTTCAATCTCCTTCTCCATTACCTTTTCTCTGAGAAAATGATACTGTATCTCTATGTGCTTTGTCCTTGCATGAAATACTGGATTTGCTGCAAGATAAAGTGAACTCATATTATCTCCATGTATTGTAGGTGTACCTTGATCAATGCCTAAGCTCTTGAACAATGTCTGCATCCATATGACTTCCTTAGTTGCTTCCACAAGTCCTTTGTACTCTGCTTCAGTTGATGATAATGCTACTATATGTTGTTTCTTTGAACACCAACTTACAAGCTTATCACCAATATATATCATCTAACCATGAGTTGATCTTCTGTCATCTTGATTACCTGCCCAATCTGAATCACTATAGGCTCTCAACTTCAAATCTGATGTAAAAGGATAATATAATCCTTCCTTTATAGTTCCTTTGATATATCTGAGAACTCTTTGACCTGCAATCCAATGTGGGTCCTTTGGACAATGCATGAATTGTGACAAAACTCCCACTGCATAACTAAGATCAGGTCTTGTTAGTGTAGCATAAATCAAACTACCCACAAGAGATTGATACTTCCTCATATCTTTGTAGTCTGCACCATCATATTTACTGAGCTTGTGATTAACTTCAAGTGGAGTTGAAGCTTCTCTACAATTTTCCATATCAAACTTCTTCAACAAGATCAGAAGATACCTTTCTTGTGACACATATATGCCATGATCTGTATAAGTAACTTCCATTCCAAGAAAGTATGACAACTTTCCTAGATCACTGATCTTGAATTCTTTTTCAAGTAATCTCTTTACCTCCTTGATTCCTTCATCTAAAGTACCTGTGATTATAATTTCATCTACATAAATACAAATGTAGATTGTACCTTCCTCTGTTCTTTTGATAAGTAGACTTGAATCTGCTTTTGAACTTTGATATCCAAGATCATTGAGATACTTCACCAGTCTATAGTTCCAAGCTCTTGGAGCTTGCTTCAATCCATACAATGCTCTTCTCAACCTGCAAACAAAATTTGGATACCTGGAATGAATGCGAGGTTGGACGAGCCAATGAATCGAACGCGCTCGGCTCGGTCAGGTTATTGAGCAATCAATCATATCACAGCGTTATCTCCACCATAATATGGACTCCAAGCATTTATGGCAGGGCACGGGGAGTTTCCAACTTTGATACGGAGCCGATGCTAAAAGCACAACTGGGTTTTCTTTTCTGACACTGCTAGTTCGGAATCTTACGTTAGTAACGTAAGCATCAGAGTTTTTGGTAGTACCGGCGAACTAGATAACCGCGGATTCGGGAATTTGGGACGGGGGACTCGTAGTATCTATCTAGATCCGCCGCCGTAAGCAAAAGCCAAACACCTTACCGTGCGCCTGTGGGCTGACTATAAACCCTTGAGGTTGTTCCATGTATACCTCATCTGATATGTATCCATTCAAGAATGCATTCTTTATATCCAATTGACTTAGAGTCCATCCTTTTGAAGCTTCAATAGCAATGATTGTCCTTATAGTTGACATCTTAGCTACGGGACTGAATGTCTCATCATAATCTATGCCATAGGTCTGGGCATAGCCTTTCACCACCAATCTAGCTTTGTATCTGGCTATACTTCCATCTGCAAGCTTCTTCACTTTATAAACCCATTTATTTCCAATAACTTTCTTACCATTTGGTTTAGGAACAAGTTCCCATGTCTTGTTCTCCTCCAGTGCATTGAACTCTTCCTTCATTGCTTCTTCCCATTGCTTCTTACCTTTAGCTTCATCATAGTTCTGAGGTTCTTCATCATCTTTGACCATATATGCATAGTTCTTCTGAGTTATGTAAGAAGTATCATAAGAATACCTTTCTGGTTGTCTTCTAGTCCTGCTTGACCTTCTTGGTTCACATTCTTCATATGTGTCTGGATACACTTCTTCATCAAATATAGGAGCTTCTTCATTTCTTCTTGTTAATCCACTTGTGGATGTACTTGCTTGCATATAGTCTTCATCTCTATTTACCTGCACAATTGATTTTCCTTTCTCACATCTTCTTACCTCTTCTTCAAATTCCTCAGCTGTATTACTTTGATCTGCATACCAAATTTTCTGTTCATCAAATGTAACATCTCTAGAAACAATAAATTGTTTGGTTAGAGGATTCCACAATCTGTAACCCATCTGCTTTTCATCATAACCAATGAACACATATTTTTCTGCCTTTGGTTCAAGTTTATGCCTAAGCTGTGATGGCACATAAGCATATGCAATTGATCCAAACACTCTACAATGATCTAGTGTTGGTTTCTTACCCCACCAAGCTTCATATGGAGTCATTCCATTCAGAGCTGCACATGGTAATCTATTCACAAGATATGTAGTTGTATTTACAGCCTCAGCCCAAAGATAATTTGGACAGTTCTTCTCCTTTAGCATAGCTCTAGCAAACTCAACCAAAGTCCTGTTCCTTCTTTCTGGTACACCATTTTGTTGTGGTTTATACCTGCAAGTTATTTCTTTCTTAATACCTGCATTCCAAAGATAATCATTGAACTCTTGGGAGAAATATTCTCCCCCTCCATCAGACCTCAGTCTCTTAAGCTTTTGACCTGTGACTCTCTCTGCATATGCATGAAAATGCTTGAAAGCTCCAAACACTTCTGATCTTTCCTTCAAAACATATAATGTTATCCATCTTGTAGCATCATCAATGAAAAGAACATAATACCTTGAGCCACTGATAGATCCTTCTTTGTTGGTCCCCATACATCTGTATGAATGAGCTCAAGTACTCCATCATGTTTGAATCCTTTCTTCTGAAATGGTAACCTGTATGCTTTACCCATTTGACATGCTTCACATTTATAAACCATATGTTGACTTTGCACATTTGGTAATCCTAGTACAGACTGATTAGCAACCATAGCTTTAATTCCTCTTTCATTGAAATGACCTAATCTCTTATGCCAGAGATCAAGTTCTGTAATCACTCCTTCACCATGTGTAAGCAAAGCTTGACCAATGTTCCCTTGTACTCTTAAAGTAAAGAGTCTACCTTCTTTCTTACCAGAGACAATCTGATTATATCCATTCTCTGGATCTTCAACAAATACTCCTTCATTTGTAAACCTGACTTGAAAACCTTTTTCAACTATCTGTCCCACACTAATCAAGTTTTCAGGTATTGTAGGAACATACAAAACATTGGTTAGCAAATCTGCTCCATTCTTGCATTTCACTTTTCCAATTGAATGTACACTATGTCTGGTATTATCACCTGTTTGAACACTATGGCTAGAAATGCCTTTTTCCAATTCTGACATCAATTCTATGTTTCCTGACAAATGATTAGAACATCCAGAGTCAATGTAAAATACCTTTAGATCTTCTTTATCTGATGTGTTGATTGAATTCATCATCAATGATGTATGACTTTCATTCTGTGTGTCATTTGCATAATTGTAGTAGGTGGTGTTGCGGGATTGATTATGTCCCCAACTTCTTCCTCCACCTCTACCATAGCCTCCTCTTTGACTTTGTCTACCTCTTTGAAAATTACTTTGATATCTTCCACCTCGGCCTCTGCTATTGTTGTTCTGATTTTGATTTGATCCTTGTTGGTTGTGCCAACAGTCATGAGCCAAATGATTACTCAATCCACAGATCCAGCAAGCCTTCTTGTTGTTATTCTGATTACCTCTTCCTCTTCCAAAGCCTCTTGCTCTTCCTCTACCAGTGCCTTTACCTCTTGTATAATAAGCTTGAGAACTAGACTCCTCTTCATCCTTTGCTTTACCTTTATCTCCTTTCTTCTTGTTCTTCATGTACATTGCAGAACTTTGTCCTTTATCTCCATCTCCCTTCAAGTCTTGCTCATATGTGAGCATCAAACCAAGCAACTGGTTCAAATCTGGAACATAATGATTTAATGAAAGTTTTGTTGATAAGACAAAAGGTTTCCACCTTTCATCCCCTCTCAAACCTGCAAGTAGCTGAGCAATCAATCTGTGATCTTCAACATCTTCATCTATGGATCCAAGACTATCTGCAAGATCCTTCATCTTAGTGACATAATCACTAATGGTTTGACTTGGCTTCTTCTTGAATGTTGTAAACTCTGACCATAGACTTGCTTTCCGTGCTTTAGTAGTACTTTGGAAATGATACTCCAATGCATTCCATATATCTTCAGATGATTCCAATCCTCTGATGTGTGGTAGCAAATGATCAGAGATTGTATTGTAGATGTAGGCTTTTGCACTTGCATCCTTCTTCTGCCAATGCTTTAAAGCATCAAGTTCTTCTTTCTTTGGTCGGCTTTCATCTTCAAATACTGGCTTCTCTTCTTCACCTATTACATATATCATGAGATCCTTACTCATAAGTAAGGCTTCCATTCTCATTACCCATGCGGGGTAATTATCTCTGTCAAGTTTGTCAATGGAGATATGATCTGCCATAGTTCTTTCCTTCTGCTGCTACCTGTGAGCTTAAAGGATAAAGGATAATACCTTTCGAAGTTCTTTGTGTATGAGGATACTTTTGAAGTAACCTTTTGATGCCTTGTGTCTTCAAATGCTTCACCTTTCAAACTTTAATGGAAAACTTTACAAAACTTCTCGTACCTTTGTTGTCTTCTGCTCTCGAGAATCTTTCTGCTCTGATACCACTTGTTGATGTATGAAACACCACAAGAAATGAATTAATGTGACACTAGAACACCTCTATGGTCACCATTAACTCATTGCCACTCCAAACTTTGAGAAATGATAGCCTAAAGTGAGAACTTTGCTTCTACAAAAATTCTTAGTCATCGAAATGACATACCTTCAGTATTTTGCTACTTTCTCCTAGCTCAAGTATTATTTCTCCATGAAACGTTATAGGCTGAAACTAGAAGAGTAGAGCTTTCCAACAAGCTATCATATGCATCAAACGGACCTTTAGAACTCAAGTTATGGCTCTCACAAGATGACCCTGTATGAGCTTCCAAAACTGGAAACTTTGCCTGTTTTAGTATTCCTGGTGTCCAAAAATAAAAAATTCGATGCCTGGCATCGAATTTCAGTCCAAGTCGATGCCGGGCATCGACTTTGGGCTTTTTTTGGCTATTTTTCTGCACCAGAAACACTCTATTTTACACACACATGAAGAAGATGACTTATATGCTAGAAGTCGATGCCGGGCATCCATTTTATGCTGGAACTCGATGCCAGGCATCGAGTTGCTCCACAAACTTCATATTTTTAGAAGATTCAACAATAGTTAACACACAGAGAATGAAAAAATGACTCATCAGCCAAGATTCGATGCCAGGCATCGAATTGTTCAGAAAACTTGAACTTTTGAATTCATCACACAGTAGGTAATCATGGAGATGATGGAGAGAGGCTCAAACACAGAACTTTACTCAGTTCTTCTCATAACTAAAAACCTCAGAAGTTTTACAGATGCTTTCTCACTCAGAGAATCCCGACTATACACAGTCGTATATAAATGAACTCCTTCTTCTACTTCTTCTCTCTATTCTCTCTCTCACTCCGCGTCAGTTGATACAAACTAACTTATATAGATTTTTGTATTCTCGTGATTTTAAAAAACTTCTAGAACTAAAGTGAACTAACTTTACAAATATGATACACTTGTGAATTTGTCCCTTCACATAGGCATGGGGTTTTCTTCCTAAGATTTGACCTTCAAATATATGTCTAATTAGTGAGTGTTTCTCCAACAAGTTATACATATACATGCATATACATATACACATACATACACATGCATATGCACATACTCATACACACATATACACTTATACATGCACATGCACATACATACATATACACACACATACACATGCACATACATACATATACACACACTACATAATTAAAGTATTAAAACACATGCCTAATATAAACAATAATAACATTAATCAATAGAACAAAACTCTTCATTACTTAATACCATACACACAATTCAAAACATAACTGAAATTATATATATATATATATATATATATATATATATATATATATATATATATATATATATATATATACATATATATATATATATATATATGAATGTAAATACATATAATCTAATGTCATAATCAACTAAAATCCTAATCATCATGATCATCATCATCATCAGCAATATCATGATCATTCTGATCTTCCTCATCCTCATCGTCATGATCACCCTGTGACGATCAAGATCGTCCCTCGTGTGTCTGTCTCTCCACCTCATCCATATTTGTCTCTCCATAATACTCCTGTATTACATATAACAAACATAAATAAATAAAATAATTAAAACATTCATAAAAACAAAATAATTATATAAAATTTAAAAATACTCACAAAGGCATCAGGATGATCTTGCATATACTCGCTCAAACGCCGATATCCAAAATGTGTAGCATACTCGATCGCCTGTTTCGTAGGATATCGGCCATAATCCTTCCACTGCAATGAAACAAATAAAAAAACATTAGTTGCTTGCATTTTAACTAAAATAAAAAATATACTCACAATAACACATATACTTACAAACGTAGCTACAAAACCATTATGGCCCATTTGGCCTAGGTGCGATGTGTGGCCCAACTCCACTCTCTTCTTTGCAGAAGCCTGTTTATTCAAGAAAAAAAATACATAAATTAAATGTAAAAAATTACTAAAATATATAAAAATTATAAATATAAACTATTAATTTGTGTACCTTCTGCTGAGGAAATGACTCTTGAAGACGTAGCTATCTACGAAAAAACTGCCACGACTCAGGTGGTATGTTAGCTGGCCTCTTATTTTTTTCGACCATACAATATCTCGTGTTAATTTAATCTCAAACAGAAAAAAAAGTCAGAATACATACACATATATACACACACATACACATACACATACCCACATACACATATACATGCAAACATATACGCATGCATATATGTATACATATACACATATACATACATATAACATAAACATACATATACATATCCACATATATATGTACACACACATGCATGCATATACACTCATTCATACAAAATACATGCATTTATCCCACAATAATATGTAGTTGTGTATATGTGAATATGTGTGTATGTGTAAATGTGTATATGTGAATATGTGTGTATGTGTAAATATGTATATGTGAATTTTTTGTTTATGTAGATAATCAAATTATTAATATCAAATACCATTATTTGTAGATTCTGATCAATCAGATGGAACTCCACCACCGTCTCCTCTTCGTGCAAGGACTTTATACTGTAAGTATATGAAATATTTAATTTT
This sequence comes from Ceratopteris richardii, assembly GCA_020310875.1. Lineage (NCBI taxonomy): Eukaryota > Viridiplantae > Streptophyta > Polypodiopsida > Polypodiales > Pteridaceae > Ceratopteris > Ceratopteris richardii. The sequence continues at coordinate 39,998,875 of CM035442.1, read as the reverse complement.
CAATATATTTGATGGACACATAACTTATATATTTTTTTATGTTTCTTATTATGTGCAGATTCTGATCAATCAGAGGTACTCCACCACCTCCTACCCATGCAACGACTTCACATGTGTCCTCCGATAATAATTATGATGAATTTTACTATGAAGAGCATATTATATGTTGGTGTAACTCTTGTTATGGCACATATCGAAGACCACGATTGGAATGTATTGAACATGAGGCAAAGTATGGTAATTTTGAGCGTGCACCATCACCTAGTCAACGTGATAATGCATGGGTATGTATTTTCTATATATATTAATGTCATTATTTTATTTAAAAACCATATTTAAAATCAAATTATTGTTGATATACAATAATACTTGCTCGATGATGATGATGATGATGATTTTTCTCATAATGTTAATATACCTCGTACACATCATGGACTTGCTATTCATCAATTACAAGCAGAGGTTTCTAGAAATCCTCTACCTCCTGGTTTAGAGAATGAAACGGCAGGAGATTATCCATTGCCAGCTCGTGATCGTTCTTTAGTACAAACATATGATAGAAGAAGATATGGAGGATGGAATAGAGGACCACTTCCTTTAGATGGAGAGGTTTTCAACTTTTGGGGTAATCGCTATATGATTGCTCCATCCACTATTATTAATGCTGGTCGTGGTCTCTTTATTGTAGAGGATTTGTATGTGCCTCCGAACTCAGAAGTCACTCTTATGTCATTTTGTGGTCCTATATATGGATGGGGAGATTGGCATCAACTTTCACGTTATGGTCAAAGCATGAGTACTTATGGAATATGCTTGAACGGAGCATCCCTTACTAGTAGAAGGATTTTACATGCAGAAAATGAAAGATTATATATTGATGGAAGACCTTACACACATGGAAATATAGGAGGTTTAATAAATAGTAGTCGAGGGTTACATAATAGTTCAAGGACTAATTGCACATTTGAGGAGCGTGAAAATAGTCATGAATCACCATACATGAGTAGAGATGTATCAAGATACATAGTTGTCAATGCTATTACCACATTACATGCTAGTGATGAACTATTAGTGAATTATGGATGGCGTAGACCTCCAAGAGCACCTTTTAGCTAGAGAGAATAAAAATTTTCTATCCATATTTAATAAGTTATATACTTAATTTTATATTTGAAGTTTACTTTTTATTCATTTATGGAATACTAATGAGTTTTATTTATATGTGTAGATTCCAACGTATGATGTTGATGATATTCGTCCACAGCATTCACAATTATCAGTAAGACCATGATTATCAGAAGCTTCCATGAGGAGGCTACGCAAAACTAATCATGTGCAATATGCAAAGTTGAAAGATCTATATTCAAAAGACGATAAAGTACAAGATTTGTGTGACAATGATGAAGATGATGGCATTGCAAATTTTATTGAGGATTGGTATCAAAATGACAGTGAGAGCATTGATATTTCTAAAAAAGAGAAATATCTTCGAGAGGAATGTCTAAAGCATGTATATGAAGGAAGTCCTTTGACACGACTAAGTGCGAGCTTACTTATTCTCAACCTTCAAAATCGTTTTGGATGGAGTAATGTATCTGTTTTGACACTATTAAGGTATAATTTTCAATTTTCTATCCATTTATATATATATATACACACACACACACACACACACACATATATATATATATATATATATATATATATATATATATATATATATATATATATATATATATATATATATATATATATATATATATATATATATATATATATATATATATATATATATATATATATATAGATGCAGGTTCTTATTCTTACTTTAGATAAGATAAGAAGAAGAACTTGAATTGAATGGATACGATTGTTTGGATGGCAAGATACGATTGTTTGTTTTGGATGATATGAATGATTTGTCGATTCACACATATGTTCAGTTTGAAAGTGTGAATCGACAAATCATTCAATGAGGGTACATACTTCATGTGTCCAAAACAAACAATCCTATCTTGCCATCCAAAACAATCAAATTTTGTGTAAATATTTTGAAAGATGCATTAATAGTTTTAAAAGATGCGCGGACAAAAAGTGTCCATTCAATTCAAGTTCTTTTTTTTACCTTATCTAAAGTAAGAATAAAAACCTACATGTATATATGTATATTTATTTATTTACCTTTTTTAATATATCTTTTTTTTATAAACTTACAGGTTATTATTTGAAAAGTTTTTACCAAGTCAGAATATTCTTCCTACCTCACATGATGAAATGAAGAAGATAATCAACAATCTTGGTATAGATTATCAATGTATACATGCATATCCTAACGATTGTATTTTATATAGAGGTGAATATGCAGACTCTTTGACATGTCCCAAATGTCAATCTCGTCGATATAAGGGTGAAGAAGGTAAAATCCCAAAAAAGGTATTGAGACATTTTCCATTGGCTCCACGGATTAGACATATGTTTCAAAGCCCCGAATCATCAAAGCTTTTGACTTGGGGACATGATCACAAACGTACTGATGGAATAATCAGAATTCCTCATGATAGTGTTGCTTTTCAGCATATTGATTCTACATGGCCTGAATTTGCACAAAATCCACAGAATCTAAAGTTAGGAGTTGCATTAGATGGGGTTAATCCATTCTCCATGAAATCTAGTAAATGGTCAACATGGCCAGTGGTAGTCATAAACTACAATCTTCCGCCATATCTTAGCATTAAAAGGGAACATTTAATGCTTTCACTTTTAACCCCAGGCAAAAGACAAGTTAAAGATATGAATGTATATCTTGTTCCTCTCATTGACGATCTTCAAGAGTTATGGAGAGGTATTAATGTCATTGATGTATCGAAAAGCATATATAAAAGACATATTACGGTTCGTGGTATTGTGGCTTGGACTATTCACGATCTTCTTGGATATGGCGTTTGTTCAGGTATTGATGTAATTTTTTTATTCAATATGCATGTAAATCAATATGATTTAATCTAATTATATTTTTATCATTTTCCATGATGCACGAATATCTACTAAGGGTTATAAAGCTTGTCCATATTGTGGTGATTGGTTGAGATCAATCTATAGTAAGAATCTCAACAAAAATATTTATCTTCGACATCGATGATTCTTGCCTGATGATCATCCATTAAGATCTAAAAGAGAAGCGATACATTTTAATGGAAAGCTTGAAACAGGAGAGTATCCAAAATCTATGACGCCTATGGATTGGTATAAAAAATGGACAGATGGACCTCTGATAGATCCAGAAGCAGAAATCTTCAGTGATGATTCAGATAATGAGTATGTGAACAGAGGTAAATGAAAATTGGCACTCGTAGAGAACATATCAATATGGTATTCTTTGGAGTATTGGAAAGAGTTAAAAGTATGTCATCTTCTTGATCCTATGAATATATTCAAAAATATTGGTTATTCACTATGGCAGCATCTTCTTGGACTAAAAGATACCACAGCATCAAGGAATGATTTGAAAGATAAAAAATCCAAACCAAAGTTATGGCCAGTTTTTGATAGACATCGACAAGAAACGACTTATGCATCTGCTCCTTGGGTACTTACAACAAAAGAGATACAGACTATCAACAATAGAATTCAATTGATTTAGAATCCTACAGGATATGGAGCATCGTTTCAAAACATGTTTACTATGGATGATAAGAGCTTATCTAGGTTAAAGACCCATGACTGGCATAACTTTTTGAAACATATTTTACCTTTGGTTATCGATGGATGTACAACAAAAGGAGTACGAGATGTGATCTATCGTCTTGGATCACTTATAAGGTAATTATGATACTTTTATATTTAATATGTATGAATATTGGATATCTTTTATTTTTTAATTAACTTCTTTATAATTGTTTTTATGATATGTATAGGTGGATTACATCCAAAGAGATCGATAAAAATTCGATCCCACAAAAAAAATGTGAATGCAAAGAGCTACTATGTTTGATGGAAAAAGAACTTCCTACTTCATTTTTTGATACTCAGGTTCATTTATTAGTCCATCTTGTAGATGAGATAGAGATTGCAAGTGTTGTCAACACTCGATGGATGTTTTGGGTTGAGCGATTTATGGGAATACTAAAAGGTTATGTGCGACAAAGACCAAAACCAGAAGGATCCATGGCAAAGGGTTGGATGCTTGAAGAGTGCATGTATTACGTTAGTGAGTACCTTGAAAGAGTTCATGAAGAAGCTCCACGTGCATGGACCAACAAGTCTTCCTCAAAAATAACAGATGAGGTATTATCACGTAAGGGAGTTCCATTCTTATTTACATTTCAAGAAAAAAATGATGTTTCTACTTTTGTAGCATATAATAGCGAATGCATGCAAGCATTCCTTAGCGAGTACGAGGAACTTCAAAGTCTCTGAAGTAAAAGACGAAAAAACAAAAGATCTATACGTAATCTCGATAATAATGAGATTACAGATATACCTTCTTTCACGGATTGGCTATATAGTCGTTTGCAACGCGCCAACGCAAATAATGAAGAAATCTCAGATGAGCAAAGAGAGTTAATGATAGGTTGTGAACGAAAGGTAATTTTATTAAAATAATGTTTTATTTTTTTCATATATGTATGTTAGTTTCTATTTACTAATTGAATTTATTATGCAGGCTCGAATGTTCACTAATATGTGGGCTTTTGGACAGCATATTAGAATCAAAGCCATTGATTCTTTACGTAAAACAGAGGATTCTAGTATTGTTGCTTCTTTCAAGCAACTATCACGTGCTAGCTCAAAAGACACGAACTTTATAGATAGCGAACATGGTTACGTAGGAACTATTGTTGGTATCTACGAAATTTCATTTCGTACATTCAAACAGGTAGAAAAAAGTTTATATATTTTTTTTAGAGTTAGTTATTTTTTTAAGCACCTAATAATGGGTTTTTGTTGTTATATAGTTTGATAGGTCATTTTGAAGGTAGACTGGTTTTGAGCGGAGTATAAAGGTAGTAATTCTACATTAAGAAAGGAATTATCTAGGTTTTGGGCAATTGATTCTTCCAAGGTAATGCCATCTACTAAAGAACCATATATTCTTCCTAGGCATATTGAACAAGAATTTTTTTATAAAAACCCAGGTGCTCATCCTTGGTGGCAAGTCATTCATGTGCAACCTAGAGGTAGGTCATTGTTTGAACAGTTTATTGTTAGAGAGATCGAAGAAAGCCCTCTTGATGATTCAACATCAGATACTGATACATCAACATCTGAAATAGAAATTAGAATCATTACACGTGATAATGATACTAATCTTTTTGATGAAGAGGATAATTCTCTACATGCTGATTCTACTGATGAGGAAGAGGAATTACCAGAAATAGATATTAATCCATCAATAGATGATGTGATTCATGAGATCATAGATTTAACAATAGAAGAAGTAAATGAAATCAATAAGGATAATGAAGATGAGACTATATTGATGTCTTACCAAAATGATGGCAATAATGAAAACATATGAGTAGATTAGATAGTAAATTCTACTCTAGTTATCGATCAATAACTTGAAGCTTCTGAATGGATATCAGATAATAGGTCTTTTTTATTAACTTGAATAACGATGAATCCTATTAGAGAGATGAAATCATGTTCTTCTAAGTTAGAACATGAAGCTCGGGGGTATGCCTAATTATTTTATATATAGCTTTATCTTTGAGGAGCAAATTTTTATCATGTATGTATGCATATGTGTGTGTATTCATGTGTATTATATGTATACATATGTTATTATGCATATATATGTATTTCATGTATATGTATGTGTTTGCATGTGTGTGATATATGTATACATGTGTTAAATATGCATATGTGTATATATGCATATGCATTTATGTAAAATATTCATGTATTCATGTAATATATGCAAGTGTTTATCTTGTGTACATGTATATATGTATACGTGTCTATGTGTAAATATGTACATGTAAATATGTATGCATGTATATATATATGTTTATGTGTGCATGTAGGCATGTATATGTGATGTGTACATTTATATATGTATATATGTCTATGTGTGTGTATCCTATCTACATGATGTGTATATATCTTTACATATATTATGATCCTCATTGATTTGAGTAGCTATATATAGAGGCATAAGGTTGGGAGGAGAGACATCTCTCTAGTAGGACGTCGGAGGTGTACATATACTTCAAACATATGGCTAAAATGTTGAATTAGAGTTTTTAAATTAGGGGTTTCAAAACCCTAATATCGAAATTAGTGTTTTCAATTTAGGATTTTTGAAATAGGATTTATTTATTTATTTATGTGTATGCATGTGTTGTGTATGTATGTGTATCTATATGTGCATATGCATGTGTTTTGTGTGTATATATGCATGTCTATATGTATATATGCATGTAAATATGAATATATGAGTTTATGTGTGTGTGCATATGATTATGCATGTGTATGTGTATGTGAGTATGTGTACGTGTATGTGAGTATCTGCATGTGTCTATGTGTAATCATTATATGTGTGTAACATTGCATGTGTATGTGTTAAAAATGTACATGTATGTATGTGTATGTATAAATGTGCATGTATATGTATATGTGTGTAAATGTGCATGTGTGATGTATATGTGTGTGTATGCGTGTATTTATACCTCTAGTCTCACTCTCTCTCTCTCTCTCTCTCTCTCTCTCTCTCTCTTTCTCTCTCTCTCTCTCTTTCTCTCTCTCTCTCATATACATACATACATGCATAAACACACATACTCATATCCACATATATATACATAAAAGCAGTGCATACCGTGCATTGTCGCAACGATGAGCCATAAGTGTCCGCATCTCTTTTAAACACCACTTAAGCGACCATCCTGCCCCAAACTCTGTCTCAAGTGAACTAAGCACATATTTTTTATCCCTCTCATCATGCTCACTACAAAAATAAAAAACATAAGATATATATTTCAATTTATATGTAAAACTTTTACTTACTTCCACTGTAAGTGGATAAAGCGCAGGTAAGAGTCGCATAGTGCCCGCATTTCTCTTGAACTCCAATCCATTCCCTATGTACACAATGTTCCCCTCTAGCTCTATGTCACACTCTAGTCCTAAGGTGCCTATGCATATCCTCATAGGCAACTCTGCTCTGCTATCAGGTGTTGGAGGTGGTATAGGTGTCCTGAAAATAGATAGATAGAAATAAATAAAAATATGTGTTATAATATCATTAAAAAAGTTTATGAAAACAAAACATAACTATGAGCAGCTAGCTCTCTTCCTGCATGTGGAGCCGCATAAGAGCCCTCGCCTGATCGCTAGGTAAGCACTTGGATCGTATAATCCAACTCCTGATGAGACATCTCTGAGTAATCACGCATTATGGCCCCTAGAGTATCAGACGGAACTCTTGCTCTCATAAGACCTTTTATGAGAGTGAGTTTCACCTTTCTCTCTCTACTGGGATCCATAATACCTAACATAAAAAACAAAATGGTTAGAAATCAATATATATACGTGTACATATGTAAGTGTGTATGCATTAAGTATGTGTATGTATGCATGTGTGTGTATGTATGTGCGTGTATATGTGTGTATGTGTGTATGCATGTGTATGTGTGTGTATGCATCATTATGTGTATATGTGTCTATGTGTGTATGTGTGTGTATATGTGTGTGTGTATGTATGTGTATATGTGTGTGTATGTATGCGTGTATGTATGTATGTATGTATGCATATGCATATGCATTATGTATGTATATATATGCATGTATGTGTATGTGTGAGTATGTCTCTCTATGTTTGTGTATGCATATATGTGTGTATGTATGCATATATGCGTGTATGTGTGTATGTGTGTGTGTATATGTGTTTGTATGTGTGTATGCATGTGTATGTGTGTGTATTGATGGGGGAAGTATCTCAACCCCTAAGCAACAACGAAGCGTGAATGACCTCCACAGGTATCCTTCTTTGACCTCTGCACACCAAAAATGCTCTCACTCAGAGCTTATGCAGAGAACTCCAGTGAGATTTCGTAGACCTCTAGTAGACACCAAGAGCTTTCCAACAAAACAAATTTCACTTCAAATGGATGTTTACACAAGGAGAAACAATGTCTACAACATGAGCTAGTTGAATGCTCACAACTGCCAGTCAAGCAGATACCTCACTTCAGTCCAGAAAGCTTTTCTCAGAGATTATACAGAGAATGAATCTCAAACTTGAGTCAACTTTAGAGGACTCCAATAGCTACCCAATGACACCAAAGTCATAGAAAATGGATACATAGAGAAGGAGAACCAGCCCTTACAAGAGAGAGCAAAATATTTCCAACAGAGCCTACACACCAACAGAGATATCAATCACACAACTTCACTAAAATGAATGTTGCTCCCAGATTACTTAGAGAATGATCTAGAGACTTTGTGAGCATAAACTAGACTCTAATTTCTATCCAATGAGACAAGAATTGCATCAACTGGATACAATATGAGGGAGAACCAATGCTAACAACTCAGGGGTAGAGAGTTGCAACACTGCCTACGCACACACATAGATATGCCTACTAAAAGAAAACAAACAAGCAAGCAAGGGGCTAGCTTAAGCAAGGAGCTTGCTTATCACAACTCCAGCACTTAGTGCTCACTTTACATGAGCTAAAACTCCAAGAAGATGGGCCAAAAGAAGTCGGGATACATGCTCCTTTTATAGTGAGAAGTGTGCCCCTAAAATCTAGGAACTACCTTTCCAAATCAGCCTCATAACTTGGAGGACTTAGTTGAGATGACTTGGGGAGTGGTTGAGTGACTTTTGTTTTATGGAATCTCGTGGCTTTTGGCTTCCTTTGATTGCTCCACATGTCCATAAAAGATTCCCCACGAATTTGTAGCTTTAGGCTTGACTTTTAACACTCCCCCTCAAGCTTCAATTCTTCGTCCTCATCCAAGCTCCTTCATGTTGATGCATTGCTTGAATTTTGAAATCTTCATCCCATCCAAAGCCTTTGTAAACATGTCTGCAACTTGGTCCTTGGTACCAATATGATGTACTGAAACTTCCTTGGATATCACCTTTTCCCTTATGAAGTGATAGTGCACTTCAATATGCTTGGTTCTAGCATGATAGACAGGATTCGATGCTAGATGAATGCTACTCATGTTGTCACAAAAAATTGGATATGTGTCAACCTGCAAACTAAGCTCCATAAATAACTTCTTAATCCACATTAGCTCACATGTGACTTGAGCCAAAGCTCTATACTCAGCCTCCGTGGAAGATAATGCCATCGTGGGTTGCTTCTTTGATATCCATGAGATGATCTTGCTACCTAGCATGACTAGGTAACCACTTGTACTTCTTCTATCCTCCTTCGAACAGGCCCAATCGGCATCAGAATAAGCTTTGACCTGCATATCATCATCAAATGAATAGAACAATCCTTCATTTATAGTGGCCTTGAGATATCGTAACATTCTTCTTGCAGCTTGCAAGTGTGTAGTCCTTGGACTATGCATAAATTCTGAAAACACTCCAACTCCATATGCTATGTCGGGCCTAGTTATTGTGGCATAATTGAAAGATCCTACAATAGATCAATACAAGGTTACATCCTCTAATGGCTCTCCATCAATGGAGCTTAGCTTTACATTAACTTCCATGGGATTTGAAATAGGCTTGCAATGTAGCATCCCAAACCTCTCAAGTAGGTCTAGAATATACTTCCTTTGTATGAGCATAATACCTTCTTCTTTGTATACAACTTCAATGCCAAGAAAATACCTAAGATCTCCAAGATCAGAGATCCTAAACTCCTTTCCAAGCTTTGCCTTGATCTCCTCAATGCCCTTTGTATCATTACCTGTAATGATAAGATCATCTACATACACGCACATGTAGACTACAAGTTCTCCTCTTTGTTTGATGAAAAGAGATGGATCCGCCTTGCATTGATTGTAACCACATTTGATCAAATAGTCCACCAATCTTTGGTTCCAAGCCCTTGGAGCTTGCTTTAGGCCATAAAGTGCCTTCTTCAACCTACAAACATGATGTGGAAACTCTTTGTGAACAAAACCTAGTGGTTGCTCCATGTATACCTCTTCTTCCAAGTCTCCATTGAGAAAGACATTCTTGATATCCAATTTGAAAAGCTTCCATCCTTTGCTAGCAGCCATTGCAATGAGTGTCCTAATGGTGATCATCTTTGCCACGGGGCTGAATGTCTCTTCAAAGTCCACTCCATAGGTTTGTGCAAAACCCTTGGCCACCAATCTTGCTTTGAACCTAGAAATAGATCCATCTGAATTCCTCTTTACTTTATACACCCACTTATTACCTATTACCTTCATGTTATCCTTCTTGGGCCCATGTTTGATTCTCCTCAAGTGCGCCGATCTCTTCTTGCATTGCCTCTTTCCATTCGGTGTACCTGCTTGCATCTTCATAGCAATCGGGCTCATGATCTTCTACTACTTTGTTCATATATGCATAATGAGTTGCCATGTATGAATCATAAGTAAACCTTTGAGTTGGATACTTAACTGTAGAAGACTTCCTTTCTTCACCTTTTGGAGGAATAAACCTCCTTTGCCTTGGGAACTTGATCTCTTTCTTTGACATGGGTTCTTTCTCCATCATGTGTCCTTCATCATCTTCAACTTCATTACCTTCTCCATCCAACTCCACCAATGTTTCTTTGCCTTTGTTGATTGATTGTGCTTCATAGCTTGATGAAGATCTCCCCCTCCATGGTGAGTTCATGCTTGAACTATCTTCATTGATGGAACACCTTGGGCCGCTTAGCTCTAGGGCGATTTGTTCTTCATCATGTCCATGCTTTTCTTCTTCATAGTCCTGCATACAATCATACTTCTTATACCAAGGGAGTAGCTCATCGAATGCTACATCCCTTGATATCCTCAAGTCCTTTGTGTTTGGGTTGAAGCACTTGTAACCTTTATGATCATTTGAATATCCTAGAAACACACACTTTTCTGCCTTTGGTTGTAGCTTGTGCCTCAATTCACTTGGCACATGTACATAACAAGTACATCCAAATATCTTCAAGTGGGAAAGATCAGGCTTCTTACCATAATAGGCTTAATATGGCGTCAAGCCATGGATCCGTGAGGTAGGAGCCCTATTCATAAGATACACGGCGGTATTTGCTGCATCACTCCAAAACATGTTAGGTACATTCATCTCATTAAGCATTGCTCTAGCGATCTCGGCAATGTATCTATTCTTTCTCTCTGCTACTCCATTTTGTTGGGGTGTGTACCTGCATGTTACTTGCCTCTTGATGCCTTGATCCATTGAAAAATCAGAAAACTCATTTGAGAAATATTCTCCCCCTCCATCGGACCTTAGCTTCTTGATATATGTACCTCTTTCCTTCTCTACCATTGCCTTGAATGCTTTGAAACATGTAAACACATCTGATTTGTTTTTTATGAAATAAACGCAAACCATCCTTGTGCAATCATCTATAAAAGTGACAAAGTACTTGTTACCTCCAATGGATTGCTCTTTGGTTGGCCCCCACACATCTGTATGTATCAACTCCAATGGATGTTGGCTTATGTAGCCACTCTTCTTGAATGGAAGTCTGGCTTGCTTCCCTACTTGACAAGATTCACATAAATGCTTCATACCTTGTCCTTGGAAGTTGGGAAGACCTTCAACCAACGTCTTGAATTGCATTTCCTTCATTCTTTGTATGTTGATGTGACCTATCCTCTTGTGCCACAAGTCCAACTCCGAAATCCTCTTGTTTCCATATGTGAAGTAGACATGTTGAGTGGAGTGAGAATTTACCTCCAAAGTGAAGAGTCTCCCTTGCTTCTTTCCTCTTGCTATGACCTTGTAACCTTGCTTTGGGTTCTCCACAAAGCATCCACCTTTGTTGAACCTTACTTGATAGCCTCTTTCAACCATTTGCCCAACGGACACCAAGTTCTTTGTGATAGTAGGTACATGCAAGACATCCTTGAGACATCTTCCTTCCTCCTTGTCATCCAAAGCTACATCTCCAACATGGGAGATCTCATGGGCTGTATCATCACCTGTTTCTACATGTCCTTTACCTTTGGGAACATGTAGATTAGTAAACCAAGAAGCATTGCAACTCATATGGTTGCTACATCCACTATCAATATACCAAGTGTTATCTACTTTGCTTGAATTCCCATTCATAAGCATCATCAAGAGATTGTCATTTTCTGAACTTGTAGAAGCATAATTACCTTGGCCTTTGTATGAAGAACCTTGATTATAGCTCCTTTGGTTTCCTCCTTGTAGCAATCTCTAGCATAGTGGCCAAACTTGCCACATATGTAACATCCTTCACCATCTTGATTCCTGTTTTGTTGATGTCGTCCTCCTCTTCCTCTTGTTCTTCCTCTCCCTCTTTGTGATGAGGTGCCTTGGTCATGTCCTTGATTGCTTGAGTGGCCTTGCCTTCCTCCAAACCTTCCTTTGCCCCTTCCTTGTCCTCATCTTCCTTTGCCCCTTTGATTACCTGCATAGAAAACTTGTGCATCCTTGCTTTTAGTTGAACTTCCACCTATGTTCATTTCTTCGGTGACCATGAGAGCAACCAATTGCTCAAAATTGGGTAGATTATCCCTTACATAAACTGACGTGGTAAAGGGTTTCCACTTCTCATCATCTCTCAAACCATTGAGAGTATAAGCCACAAGATCGTCATCGTCTACGTGGCTTCCAATGGATCCCAATGCATCTGATAACTCCTTGACCTTAAGTATGTAGTCATTTATACTACTCCCTGAGCTCTTCCTAACGTTGTTGAGCTCATTCTTGAGTTGGATCTTCCTTGCTTTGGTGCTTGTTGAATAAAGCCTTTCAAGTGTCTCCCATACCTTCATGCTTGAATCCAAGTCTTCGATATGGCTGATCATGCATTGCTAATGTGTTGGGAAAGAATAAAGATAACCCTCTTGTCTCTTTCATTCCATTCCCTAAAGGCCCTTCTCTGGTCATTGGTTGGATTCTCATCCAACCTAGGTCTTGGTTCACTTCCACTAATCAACCCCCAAAGGCCCTTGCCCATAAGATAGTTGGAGACCCTAAATCTCCATGGTTGATAGTTACCTTTGTCTAGCTTTTCAATTTGAGTGTTGAAGTCTCCCATATCTAGTCTTTGATACTTGGCCTAGCCCTTGGCTAATGCTCCAATGTGTGTAAAATGAAAATGAGGCTCTGAGGTTACCTCAATCCAAAGCTTTCCTTAGATGGACACCTTCTGCTCTTGCAAATTTGAGTAGAATAGCTCCCCCTTGATGTGAGCTACCTCCAAGAAGCTTTTGTTGATGAAAATCTTCAACCACAAACTCCAAGAGGTCTTCTTGCTTGTGTGTGATACATCCAAGATGCCCAAATGCTCTGATACCACTGATGGGGGAAGTATCTCAACCCCTAAGCAACGAGGAAGCGTGAATGACCTCCACAGGTATCCTTCTCTGATCTCTGCACACCAACAATGCTCTTACTCCGAACTTATGCAGAGAACTCCACTGAGCTTTTGTAGACATGTAGAAGACACCAAGAGCTTTCCAACAAAACAAATTTCACTTAAAATGGATGCTTACAAAAGGAGAAACAATGTCTACAACATGAGCTAGTTGAATGCTCACAGCTGCGAGTCAAGCAGATACCTCACTTCAGTCCAACAAGCTTTTCTCAGAGATTATACAGAGAATGAATCTCAAACTTGAGTCAACTTTAGAGGACTGTAATAGCTACCCAATGACACCAAAAGCATAGCAAATGGATACATAGAGAATGAGAACCAGCCCTTACAACAGAGAGCGAAATATTTCCAACAGAGCCTACACACCAAGAGAGATATCAATCACACAACTTCACTAAAATGAATATTGCTCCCAGATTACTCAGAGAATGAATGTGAGCATAAAATAGACTCTAATAGCTATCCAATGAGACAAGAATTACATCCAATGGATACAATATGAGGGATAACCAATGCTAACAACTCAGGGGTAGAGAGTTGCAACACTGCCTGCGCACACACATAGATATGCCTACTAAAAGAAAACAAACAAGCAAGCAAGGGGCTAGCTTAAGCAAGGGGCTTGCTTATCACAACTCCAGCACTTAGTGCTCACTTTACATGAGCTAAAACTCCAAGAAGATGGGTCGGGATACATGCTCCTTTTATAGTGAGAAGTGTACCCCAAAATCTAGGAACTACCTTTCCAAATCAGCCTCCTAACTTGGAGGACTTAGTTGAGATGACTTGGGGAGTGGTTGAGTGACTTTTTTTTGAGGGAATCTCGTGGCTTTTGGCTTCCTTTGATTGCTCCACATGTCCATAAAAGGTTCCCCATGAATTTGTAGCTTGAAGCTTGACTTTTAACATGTATGCATCATTATGTGTGTAAGTGTCTATGTGTGTTTGTGTGTGTATGTGTGTGTGTGTGTCTATGTGTATGTGTGTGTGTCTTTGAGTGTGTATGTGTTTATGTGTATGTATGTATCTATGTGTGTGTCTGTGTCTATGTGTGTATGTGTATGCATGTATGTATGCATATGTGTGTGTATGCATGTGTATGTGTGTGTATGCATCATTATGTGTGTATGTGTCTATGTGTGTATGTGTGTATGTGTGTATGTGTGTATGTATATGTGTGTGTTTTCTATGTGTATGTGTGTGTGTCTATGAGTGTGTATGTGTTTATGTATATGTGTGTGTATGTGTCTATCTGTGTATGTGTATGCATGTTATGTATGCATATGTGTGTGTATGCATATGTATGTGTGTGTATGCATCATTATGTGTGTCTATGTATGCATGTGTATGTGTGTATGCATCATTATGTGTGTATGTGTCTATGTGTGTATGTGTATGTATATGTGTGTGTGTATCTATGTGTATGTGTGTGTGTCTATGAGTGTGTATGTGTTTATGTGTATGTATGTATCTATGTGTATGTATGTGTCTATGTGTGTATGTGTATGCGTGTATGTATGCATATGTGTGTGTATGCATATGTATGTGTGTGTATGCATTATTATGTGTGTCTATGTATGCATGTGTATGTGTGTATGCATCATTACGTGTGTATGTGTCTGTGTGTGTATGTGTGTGTATATGTGTGTGTGTGTCTATGTGTATGTGTGTTTGTCTATGAGTGTGTATGTGTTTATGTGTATGTATGTATCTATGTGTGTGTATGTGTCTATGTGTGTATGTGTATGCATGTATGTATGCATATGTGTGTGTATGCATATGTATGTGTGTGTATGCATCATTATGTGTGTCTATGTATGCATGTGTATGTGTGTATGCATCATTATGTGTGTATGTGTCTATGTGTGTATGTGTGTGTGTATATGTGTGTGTGTTTATGTGTATGTGTGTGTGTCTATGAGTGTGTATGTGTTTATGTGTATGTATGTATCTATGTGTGTGTATGTGTATGCATATGTATGTGTGTGTATGCATCATTATGTGTGTATGTGTCTATGTGTGTATGTGTGTGTGTATGCATTATGTACCTGTATGTAAGCATGTGCACTATGTATGCATATAAGTATGTATGTATGCATATGCATATGCATTATGTATGCATATGTGTGTATGTGTGTGTATGCATTATGTATGTGTATGTAAGCATGTGCATTATGTATACATGTAAGTATGTATGTATGCATATGCATATGCAATATGTATGCATGTATGTGTATGTGTGTGTATGTCTATCTATATGTGTGTATGCATATATGTGTGTGAATGTGTGTGTACATGTGTCTGTATGTGTGTATGCATGTGTATGTGTGTGTATCCATCATTATGTGTGTATGTGTGTGTATATGTGTGTGTATGTGTGTGTGTGTCTATGTGTATGTGTGTGTATCTATGAGTATGTATGTATTTATGAGTGTGTATGTGTCTATGTGTGTATGTGTCTGTGTGTGTGTATGTATCTATGCATGTGCATTATGTAGGCATGTAAGTATGTATGTACATTGTATGCATATGCATATGCATTATGTGTGCATATGTATGCATGTATGTGTTTATGTGTGTATGTCTCTCTATGTGTGTGTATGTGTGTATGTGTGTATGTGTGTGTATATGTGTATGTATGTGTGTATGCATGTGTATGTGTGTGTATGCATGTGTATGTGTGTGTATGCATGTGTATGTGTGTATGTGTGCATGTGTGTGTGTATATGTGTGTGTATGTGTGTGTGTCTATGTGTATGTGTGTGTATCTATGAGTGTGTATGTGTCTATGTGTCTATGTGTGTGTATGTGTATGCATGTATGTATGCATATGCATGTGTATGCATGTGTATGTGTGTGTATGC
>CM035442.1:39955000-39980000 GCA_020310875.1 Ceratopteris richardii | reverse complement strand
GTGTGTATTTGTGTGTGGCTATGTGTGTATGTGTGTGTCTATGTGTGTATATACATGTGTATGTGTATATGTGTGTGTGTGTGCATATGTATGTGTGTGTGTAAATATGTGTGTATGTGAGTGTGTGTGTATGTGTGTGTATGTGTATGTGTGTATGTGTGTGAATGTGTCTGCATGTATGTGTGTGTGTCTAAGTGTGTAAATACATGTGTATATGTATATATGTGTGTGTATGCATGTGTATGATTGTGTGTGTGTAAATGGGTTTGTATGTCTCTGTGTGTATGTGTGTCTGTATGTGTGTGTATGTGTCTATGTGTGTATGTGTCTATGTGTGTATGCGTGTGTATGTGCGTGTGTGTATGTGTGTGTGTCTATTTGTGTATGTATGTGTGTCGATGCGTGTATGTGTGTGTCAAGTGTGTATATACGTGGGTATGTGTATATATGTGTGTGTATGCATGTGTATGTGTGTGTGTAATTATGTGTTTGTGTGTGCATATGTGTGTGTATGTGTCTATGTGTGTATGTATGTGTATGTGTGTGTGTCTATGTGTATGTGTGTCGATGTCTATATGTGTGTGTGTATATGTGTGTATGTGTGTGACTATATGTGCATATATGTGTGTGTATGCATGTGTATGTGTGTGTGTAAATCTGTGTGTATGTGTGTGTATGTGTCCATGTGCGTATGTGTGTGTATGTGTGTGTGTATGCGTGTGTGTATCTATGTGTGTGTCTATGTGTGTACGTGTGCATGTCTCTGTGTGTGCCTTTGTGTCTATGTGTGTCTATGTGTATATATATATGTGTGTATGTGTATATATGTGTGTGTATGTATGTGTATGTGTGTGTAAATATGTGTGTATGTGTGTGTATGTCTCTATGTGTGTATGTTTGTGTGTGTCTATGTGTGTATATATGTGTGTATGTGTATATATGTGTGTATGTGTATATATGTGTGTTTATGCATGTGTATGTGTGTGTGTAAATGTGTGTGGATGTGTGTATGTGTGTGTATGTGTGTGTGTCTATGTGTGTATGTGTGTGTGCATGTGTGTGTGTGTCTGTGTGTATGTGTGTGTCTATGTGTGTATGTGTGTGTATGTGTATATATGTGTGGGTATATATGTGTGTGTATGCATGTGTATGTGTGTGTGTAAATCTGTGTGTATGTGTGTGTGTGTGTGTGCATGTGTGTGTATATGTTTATGTGTGTATGTTTGTGCCTATGTGTGTATGTGTGTGTGTGTGCCTATGTGTCTATGTGTGTGTCTATGTGTATATATACATGTGTATGTGTATATATGTGTGTGTATGCATGTGTATGTTTGTGTGTAATTCTATGTGTATGTAAGTGTGTGTGTGTGTGTATGCGTGTATGTGTCTATTTGTGTATGTGTGTGTACGTGTGTGCATGTATGTGTGTGTATGTGTCTATGTGTGTATGTGTGTGTGTCTAAGTTTGTGTATGTGTCTATGCGTGTATGTGTGTGTGTCTAAGTGTGTACATATGTGTGTATGTGTATATATGTGTGTGTATGTATGGGGATGTGTGTGTAAATGTCTCTATGTGTGTGTGTATGTGTCTATGTGTCTATGTGTGTATGTGTGTGTATGTATGTGTATGTGTGTGTATGTGTGCGTGCGTCTATGTGTGTATGTGTGTGTCTATGTGTGTTTATGTGTCTCTATGTGTGTATATATGTGTAGGTGTAAATTTGTGTGTATGTGTGTATGTGTGTATCTTTGCCTCTTTCTCAGATGGTGTTGCTAGATGTGTGGGTGCATGCTCTCTCTCTGTCAATCTCTCTCTCTCTCTCTCTACCTCTCTCTCTCTCACACACACATCTCAATCCCAACACAATGTGTCACGAGAAATCAACTTTTCTTTATGATTTTAGAGCGCCGCGTATGCAATGCTTAAGCATCGCAAGGAGTGTGCCAATGTCGCTAATAGCATTGATATTTAGCGATGCTATTTGTGACATTAGCCATGATTATTGCATAAGCAATGCTCTACATTGTTAATGCAATGGTCTTCCTTTTTTTTAATAAAAATAGACATTGTTGCTTACGCAATGCTCTCTCAAGTAAGCGTCCTATAAGCGATGATACTCACTTTTCTTCAATGGGGGGCATCGCAAACCCCCTCCCCTGTTTGTAGTAGTGATTGTACCCTCAAAACGAATTTATGTCCCAAGAGTTGAATTGAGATCACCAAGCCTTTAAGCATTACAATTACCAAAGCATCATCTTCTACTTTCATGTTCGTTGAAGAAATATATTGAGAAAATCTCCTAATTTTAACAAATTATCAGATGTCTTGCCCTATAAACTTGATGTGGATCTTACTTTATATGACTTCTCTTTTAATGTTTGAATGACTTATAGTTTTTGAATGATATCGAAGGATTCCTTGGCAGCACTGCCTTTTATTATATTAGGTAACAAACATTCGTATCTGCATAATATTATCCAATGATGAGTTATCGTAGACTTTTCTATCCACGCATTATACCCCTTATTTTAATAGACATTAGAATTAGCAATAACTCTATAAGTAGCATATATTGTACGTTTATATCCGAAATTTGCATAGGATTACTAGTCTTAAACATATGAGGTATCAAACATTTCGATATGCCTAGTTGATATCCAATGAAGAATCTTACTTGACTTCTCGATGCATGAATGACAACCCATCCCTTTTTCAAGATTAGAAGTATCATTTTCTCCATTACTGATTCTTGGCATTACTTTAGCCACCGACATTGTGTTCATTCAATAAAAAAAGTTATGAATATAGTCATTATTGACTAGCTTCTATCCAAAAAGTGGTGTTATAGTTTTTTATATGCTCTTTTATTTACTTCAACTGCACTACCTAGCTTTTGGTGAATCTATGATGAAGGGTTACAGCCCAATGTATGTATCACCTATTGCATGTGTGAGTGCATGAGGAAGCACAAAAGTGAGTACACCCATGCAGGATGAAGTAGGTCAAAGCACAAACACAATGGATGGCTAGAAGATTTTTTTGTAAATAGATGATCAGTAATATGAGAATAAGTGAAGTGAGAGCTATAATTGAATCCCTAAGTACAAATTACCATCACATATGAGTATGTCATGTACATGTGATTGCATGGGGAAAAAACTCTAGCCAGCACTAGAGTAGAAAGTCCCCATGTATAGGGAAATGGTTTACATGAAATCCACATGCAAAAAGCTATCTTGGATAGGTGCATATACAAAGTCAATATCTCAAGCATGAATTTGCTATATGACATAATCATAATGAACCTAAATGTGCTTTATTTGCACATGAAACACCGAATTTCTTGCAACCACCAATGCACTACGACTATGAGTGACAATATGCATCGTTGCATCATTCCCCATGCATAGATCCATCAATAGACGTTGAGTATGCACTTCACTATAGTTGTGAGCATTGAACTATACTTATCTTCAGAGCTCAATGTGGCCACAATAGGTTATTAACTACTTAACAAAGATATGCATGAACCTCCAAGGAAACATGAATCACCACTAGTGGACACCCATGTATCATTACAATAGGCCCAATCACTATCTATAAAAGCATGTAAGATTAGTTGAGGATCTCTACAATTAAAGAGAACGAAACTAAAATTCCATATGAGATATGTAAACCCATGTTTTGCTACTGACCATTGCTTGGTGCCAAGGCTATTCGTAAATCAACTCAATTGGGAAATTGCATACTCTATGTTCATCTGTGTATTACATGCATATATCAAACATCCCATAGCTTACTAATAAAGAGAAATATCAAATGCATGACCTACATCTTAAATTGAGAAACTTAATCCTATTTTCATTCTTATTGAAATAGGCTTGTAATCATCAAAACCAAAAACCTAAATTAGTTTAAAAGTATAAATTTCTTTATGCAAAACAATTCCCTCATGAATGGAAATAAATGCGATTCCAAAATAATACTCAAAATGGCCAAGACACCTCTGGAAAATGGAAAAAAATGGTTCAAGAAATGGAAACATCTCTAGAAACAAGACACCAACCGCTGGATCAACTTTGAGGATATTGACCCTAGCATCAACATTTCGCATGAAGAATGGAACACTTTGCAAAGCAGATGTCTCGCCTGGGACCGACACAAAGTTCGCCTTCTCATGGGACACGACATGCCGAGCTCGCTTGGTCTCAAATGGCACAATGGGAATAGCCTATCAAAAATCCCGAACATCAAAGAAACGATTGACTATCAGGTTAACCTCAACAAAAAGTGGTGCCTGTCATGGACGCGGCTTCGGTGGGACATGAAGTTCATGGCTATGTGGCACCCCCTCATAGAAATCAAAAAGTCTGTCCTCTTATGGCAAATTCTTCATCACGGAATCTGGACCAACCTTAAGGCTAGCAAAATTTGTGGGATGCCTCCCTGGTGCAAACGCTGCCACCGGTCTATCGAAGATGTTTCACACATCTTCTTTACCTGCCCCAACTCCAACAGACTCTGGCAGGTGGTTGGAAAGAGAATTAGACTTCAAAAACATCTCAGTTGGCAGCAAGCCCTGCTGGGAGAAGCGATCGGCTGCTCCGCGACTCTCTGGAACGCCATCAGAGGGGAGGTCCTATGGAAAATCTGGCGGGAAAGATGTGCTTTCAACTTCGGTGACTCCCCCAAGGAGTGGTCGATTGAGAAATCACTGTTCCTCCTTGGCAAAAGGATTGTCAACTGTAAAAAATCCCCCCCCCTTTAGGCATCATCAAGTACTCCTTTTGATCGATAACAAGCTTAAACCCAAGTGGGCCCCACATGAGGGTGATGAGAGGGTAATTAACCTTCTTTGTAATGTCATCTAAGCTCTGTAAAAGCTTCCCCTGCTTTGTGGGATTGGGGGGTCCCGTGGGCACTAGTCCCCTTCTCTTGTACTTTTCTTTATTTAATTCAAGTCCGGGAGAGTAGGCTATTGCCGAACTTCCTTTATATTAAAAAAAAAATGGCCAAGACATGTGACATCAAAAGTATGTGGCAAATCAGCCATAAGCATGCCAATTTTGTCACCACATGATCCTATCAAGAGATTATCATCAACATAAAGAACAAGCATTATAAGATCAACCCAATCTTTGCATACATAAAGTGTGCTTTCAATTCGACTACATGTAAAACCAAGATCAATGAAGTGCTTATGGACCTTCTTGTACATGCACATGGAGCTTTCTAAGCCCATACAAAGCCTTACGCAATTGGAAAACCATATGCTCTTGAGCTTTGATGGAAAATCTAGAAGGTTGCTTCACATAGAACTCTTGTTGACCATTTTCATTCACGAAAACATGTTTTATATCCAATTGATGAACTTTCCAGCCACGATGGGCATCCAATGCAATTAGAAAGCCAATGTTCATCATGTGCAAAGTAGATGCCAAATTCTACTCATTATCTGTGCCATATTGTTTGCATAATTGTTTGGAACTGGTCTATATTTGTATAGCTATATTTGGGTGGAGCTTTTCAACCATCTTTGGCTACATTTTTTTCAGCCATTATTCTCTACAAACTGTGGGAATTCTTAGAAACGTATCTATAAGAAACTAAGAATTACTACCACCACATGCTCGAGAGGGTCTTGAAAATCCTATGTAAACTATAGGAGAAAGTTTTCTATTTACTTTAGATCAATCTTAATATATCTTGACCAAGTTGAATTCAAAAATAAAGATCATCCAATTTAGGAAACTTTTCTCAAAGGCATTAGCTATAAGTTCTTGGGAATTGTTAATCTTATGCGAAATTCCTAACTTCTTATTCTAGAGTGTACTAGACTCTAGAAAATCATGAGAGTTATGCTAGTAACTAGAAGCAAACCCAAATAAATAAGTCAATCTTGGACTTTTCATCTTTTTAAGACTGCATAAGTTCTTGTATTTGGACAGAGACATTAGTTCATATCCAGGTATTCTTCTTATTTATTTACAATTTTAATATTTACACACATATATATATATATATCTATATCAAATTCTTTGATCTCCATTATTTATCTCTCTTCTCCATCTTGAATCTCTTCAGCAAGCTCCTCATTCTCTTCGTCTCCTTCCTCCTCTTCGTCTCCTTCCTCCTCTTCGTCTATCATTGTCTCATAATCCTCATTCTCTCTTCTTTTCAATAGCTTAACTCTCGTCCGAGCAATCAATTCCTTTAACTTAGTTCCATCCAGTTCCCTGAGGAAGTACGTACCATTGTTGAACACTTTACATATCACATAGGGACCAAACCATCTCTTTACCAATTTTCTTTGGGCTTCGTACTGTGTATCTAGTAGGCTATTGTAGATAAGTATCCAATCTGCTTCATTCAACTTTTTGGGTCTTAACCTATGGGACTTGTCAAATGCAATCTGATTTCTCTCTCTAGATGCTCTGAGCTTAACCACAACTTCTTCTACCAAATTTCTTCCTTTATCCAATTGAAGAATATGCACTGCTAGAAGATATTCTCTCGACATCTCATCCTCCAAAGGCAATGAATTCCATGCTTGAGCATGCGTCTCCGTCGGTAATATAGGTTGTTGACAATATATTAGGTCTAATGGCATGTAGCTAGTAGTCCTAGTGCACTTCATCCTCTCTGCCCATAGGGGAAAGGGAAGATATTTTGACTAGTCTTTTATTTTTTCCTTACAAGATTTAGCCAAAGCTTTAGTAATCAGAGTCTTTCACTTTGTCTGCATATAGCTCACCTCTATCAGGGACAATTTTCTCAACATAGCCAAATATACTAAACACTTCTTCTAGTAGAAACTTGCATACATTGCTCGTAGTTTTTGTCCTTAGAGCTCTCCCTTCAACATGATTTGTTAGGTCCTCTCTTGCCAGCACAATGTATCTCATATGTTGTACCCCTAATGGCATTGTAATTTGGTCAAAAACCCACTTATACTAGATGTTTAGAGGATATGTCGGGCCCAACTCATCTCTGTGTTTTATGTTCGAGAACATCTAGCAAGTTTAACAAGTGTTCACATATTTCTTGACATCTACATACATCATCGGCCACCAATATCTCTCCTTTATATTTTCATAAGTCCCTTGAAAGCCTTTATGCCGGACCCATAGTGAACTATGCATTTCATGCATAATCCCGTTACTCACTTCATCAGAACCCACAACGCGTTGAGGTATGTTGCTTATTCCCATACTTGCTTTCCAAAGTAATCCATCTTTTAGGAAATTATTGTTTGAATTTCTGCGAATGATATGAAACTTTTCTTTGCTGCATCTCAAATCAGGAAACTTTATGCTTAAGTATCTTCCGATTTCCTTCCACTCATTCTCATATTCATCTTCTGAAACTTTTTCTTATTACTACTTGAACTTCATAACTTTTCTCTTGGTCTCTCTTATCTCCTTTCTCGCTTTCTAAGCTTTTTTGAGTTCCCCCTCTTGAAGACTGAACACTACCCTCAAGTTTCTCACTTTGATGAGTAGCCTTCTTAATATTCAGTCATATAGATGCTTCCTCTAAGCTCGAAGTATGTACATGTGAAGCATAAAAATCCAAACCTATCTCTTCATCATTTGAGATCATCCAATCTTCACTTTCATATATAGCTCGGGATAGCATCTTAGCTACCACATTATTCCTCCTGGCTATATGAAAAAACTCAAGGTTTAGCAACTTGATATACACTATCCATCTTAACATGGCAATATCTACACTAGAACAATTCACGATCATTCCCAATAATGGTAAGCAATCTATTTCCACCACCACATTTTCCCCAATTAAGTATTCTTTATCATTCTTAAATATGGTCACTTTTTGCCAGAGCTCTTGCTTGATTTGAGGGTAGCCTCTCTAGAAAACATTCAGTACTTTAGCTCCAAATCGAGTTGCATATCGTTTTCCCTCATCATCTTCTTGGCCAATCACTCAGTCTATGCCTATTGGACTTGTATCTATGGTAATTTAAATTTGTTTATTGTCACTGTAATCGGCTTTTCTAAGCAGCGATGCTTTTGCAAGTACCTTCTTTAACTTCCTCACAAATTGAGTATGGATGTCCTTCCATTGAAATCTTTGCCCTTTTTTAATCAATTGATAACGTGGGTTGGCAACATGGGAAAAATGAGGAATCCACACAACATAGAAAACACATGCCCCATGAAATCTCCTCACCTCAGTGATTGAGGAGGAGAGCTCTTTCATGTGGTGAATGGCATCTAATTTCTTCGGGCATGGCTTTCTTCCTTAAGAACCACACAATCTTCCTACAATCATAACCTCTTGTACTCTAAATATTGATTTCTTTGTAGCAAAATCAAATGAACCTCTTCCAACTCACTAAGAATGGATTCACAATCATTTATGTGACTTTTAACAAATTTCCAACATCCATCCTCATCAAAAGTCTCATCTTTATCTTTTACCTCGCAACCTTTAAGAGGGACATCATCAATGAAGGGCATGGTCAGATGCGGAATAGAATCCCTAAGAACCTTATGCATACCATTCATCATATGTGCCACCGAGTTCGTGGCACCTTGTGGAAAAGTACACGTGTACGAGCCCAAGTTGTGCCCTCATAGTCCACAAGTCCCAAGTCCCAAGGGCTAACTAGAATTGTTCATAACCAGAGTGCAAGTCCCACATGGAATAAATAGATCTTCTTGCAAAGGCTTCTGCATACTCATCTATGATGGGCCAAGTTCTCATATTTCATATTGTCCCCTTATTTACTGGTTGTAGATCGTGAATAAACCTCAATGATCTGTTTTTCTTTCGTACTATGAACCAACGGATAGAATAGAGAGCACTTCATGGCTCAAGAATCCCCATTCCAATCTTTTGATTCAATAGATCAATCAACTTTCAAATATGAGCTTTTGGTACTAGAATCTGTCGAGGATTCCAAGGTACATGTGGTATGGTGACAATTATCATTGATGACACCACGATTGGATCTACACACCCAATTTATTGGGCATTGAAAGAAAAAGCCTTTCCATGCCTCAATATCATCTCGGAGAATATATTCCTCTCCTTTTCAAAGAGAAATCCATCTTTCCCTAATTGAATTTGCTCAAGAGATTCTTTGGTAAATTCCTTACCTATCCTTCTTTTATCCCTCATAGATGGCTAGGTTTTTGCACCATCCATAAGTTGATTACTATTTTCAAGAAACGGAACTCCAACCAATTTAATATTTCTATCAACCGTTTTGTATTTTGTTTCAACGAAAGCTTCTTTTCCTTTTAAATCTTGCTCAAACTTTGCTTTTTCCTTGTATAGGGAAATAGAGTGCCTTTGAATCACGTAGTCACTCCTTCCTTCAATCAATTCTTGCAAATCAAACAACGTATCCGCAAAAGATATCTCATCAAAAACTCTAGAGATTTCCTCATCGAAGTTGAGCACTCTACATCTATAAAAGTTTCTCTAAAGATCTGCTAAATATTGTTTTTCCACTTTTTTACTCAAAAAAAACAGGAAACTAAAAGGAACTTGTGGAAGAAAGTGCTATGAAACTTGATATGAACATATTTACATTTGGTATCTTTTCACTATCCAAGCTTCCATAGTCCCGATTTATGAAAGCTTCATTTAAAAACTTTGATCTTCAAGTTCTTCAAGAATAGGACTTGTTCGAAGAGAAGTCCTATTCCTGACATGGTCCACAAAAAGCTTCATAAACTCGACTACTTTCTTTCCATCCTTGCTTCGGATTCGCACATAGGCTGATCTATCCTCCAAGACTCTTGTCTCCATCCTCAAGGCAGTAATGCATGGTTACCCTAAAATCAGCAGGTAACTGGAATGATCTTGGACGAAGAAGTTTGATAGTCAGTAACATCCCCAATTGTGACTAGTACTTGTGGGCATGCACTAAATAGCTCACCTCGCATCATGTTAGTAGCCTGGATTCTCCAGCCTGGTTGCATATATATTGTCCATTTTCCTTTCATGTAGTGATCTTTGGACATTAAGTTGATTTCAGACCCGTGATCGATAAGAGCAACGACTAGTGTACTAATTTTATCCAATCGTACGAATGTCTTAGTTGTGGTTGGAGCCCAATGATCTCTAGTATAATGAATTGAAGGAGTTATATCTATAGAATTCCATTCCAATAACATTTTCTCATGTGCGCATGGCTATGAATTAGTTTCAGTTTGTTCAAATGGACTTTTCAATTCTTGTACTTGTGCTTGCATGGCTTGAACAGATGTCTCTTTATCCATCGTCTTACCTTCTTAAGTGTTGGCTATTGGCTGCCATTTTCTTCTTAAGAGGTGGATTATTACTTCTAGAAATTCCCATTTAGCTATTCCTAGCAACTCACCTATTGAAAATTAAATTACACTGTGAAGCACTATTTTCTCAAGAACTTGTTTGATATCCGTAGCTTGCTTAATGTGCGATTCTAGCATGTATGATGGGTTTCTCACTCTCCCTTGGCCTTTCCTTGCGGGTTTCATCTCTTATCCTGAGGAGGACTATTAACTAGAGTAGGAAGTGGCATCTTAGCAGAAGTAGGGTTTTAAACTTGAGCTGGGATTTGATCTGGTTGGGTTGTTATTGGTCGGAATGGTGGAATTACTTGAGCAGGCTAGTTTCTTTCTATTGGTTGATTTTGATTCGGTGTTTGGGATTGATCTTGTGAAGCTTCTATGTGACACTTAGTTCTTCTTTTATCTTCTTCATCTTGATTAGTTCTCCTCCTTTTTTCTTCCACTACCACCTCATGCTCCACTAAAGAGCATAAATAAGTAACAATCGAGAGTACCTAGAGGATCGTCCCATTTGATTACACCTCGGATCTCATTGCTTCCTGACTTTAAGATCTCATGATGCATCTTTCCTGGATATAGGGATTTTATCACTTTAGACCATGATTATGTGTCACTATTTTCATCAATTACTTGACACGCATATGTGGATGTATGAGATGTTGAAGCAATATTACTAGAAGTTTCAGGGAAAAACACTCTCATGCCTCCTTGAGCAAAGTTAATGTTTACTTTTTCTCGAGTATTTGAGTCATAATCATCTGCTTTATGAGCACTAGGTTCTTAGCCAATGCTTTTTTGAATCTCTCACACGAGTATTTGTTGTGCTCCAAGGAGTCACACCAGATGCACCTTTTAATTTGAGGAGCTTTTGGAGCTTTATTGTTAGTTGCTTACGGAGATTGGGATTCCATCATCTGCTTAACATTCTGAATCATGAGATCAATAAACTTTTTAAACATTTATTCCATAGTGTTGGGAGGCACAACATCCTTCCTAATCGGTGGATTAATCTGAGCATTTGGGACAAGCTGATGTGGCACCTGCATTTGCTCTTCTTGTAAGTCCTCTTGCCAATCTTGCATGAATTTCTCCATAGCTTTTTTCTTTTCTACATGCCTTTTTACCACAACTTCTTCCTCATCCCAATTTTCTATAAGCCCAAAATCTGTCTCCATCTCTTGCAATTGTGGGAGAAGTTCTTCATGGGCCTTCATATATATCACCCGTAGGAACAATGATACTCTTTCATGTTTTATTGCTCTCCTATCCTTTTCTGTTAGGTCATCATACGGAGGATCAAATTCCCTTTTTATATCCAAAATGGTTTGATCTTTTGCTTTGTGAATCCACTTTAAGAACATTGCTCGAGTTACTTTATCAATATCCTTGAGAGCGAACATTTTTATTAGAGCCGAATCGTATTGTGACCACCTTGTCCACGCTTCCATTGTTATCCGGTCATGCAAGTGTAGCTCAGATACGTACACAAAATTTTCAATAAGTTCTATATCATTCAGGGGTGTAAGCTCGATTCCAAGCTACCGAGCTTCCATATCATATTCCTTGCAAAATCACATCATATTTTTACCATAGAAGTAGCCAATCCATTTAATAACTCGCTCATGGAATCCTTCAATGGCATTTTGTCTTTTCTCATCCTGCTGGAAGCACAGAAGTTGAGTTATGACATCCACCTAGGAAATTGGAGTTTCATCCATAAACAGTCAAATGTGAAGAGATTTTCAAACTGCACTTCTTGCTAAACCTTTCAGTCTAAGCTCGAAGTTGGGCTCACCAGGTATGTCACATGGATCGTGGAAAGGATGTAGAAAACATAATCATTTCCTAGCAAAAGTATAACTTAGGAAAAAGAAAGGATAGGTTGGTGAATCAGACAACTGTCGGATATACGGTACACACATGGATCATCTTATGAGCTCAAATGATGGAAAGAAGATTCAAAGATATGCAAATTCACAAAGATTAGATAAAGCCTCTTATAAAAGTAATTGATCGTATCATCAGAACGTCTAAGAAAACAAACCCTTAAGCATGCTATGAATTCAATAGATGCATGTGAAGATTCTGAAGTTAAATTACATGTCGTCTAATGCAAAGAAATGAACGTGTGAATGTTGATGGTATCATGCAACATTAGTTGGAATTGTTACATAAAAGATGGGTAAGAAAACAAACCCTTAAGCATGCTATGAATTCAATAGATGCCTGTGAAGATTCTGAAGTTAAATTACATGTCGTCTAATGCAAAGAAATGAACGTGTGAATGTTGATGGTATCATGCAACATTAGTTGGAATTGTTACATAAAAGATGGGTCTAGACAATGTATAAAGACTTGTTTGAAAGGGCATTCCATTGTGCTTCATGAAACTAACAAGAACAAGTCATGCTTTTGATGTTCGTACCATAATCGTTTTCATTGATCTCTTAACTTTCACCTTAAAAAAAAAACTCACTCCAAAGGAACCACAAACTTTTTAAGTATCAAGAAACGCTAGCACGTCCTTACTCGATTTTACAACATTGTAAGAAAGCTTCTATGAACATTTCTCCGTTTCTTTGTACTTATCAAATATTGCAACCAGATTCTATATGTTTATTTAACTTAAAGCTCACAAAACAGCAAAAAATAAAATCACAATCTTTTTTCGAACATGAAAGCAGATCGCTTAAATATGTATAATTACCTCTTGCAAATCACCATCCATGCTTTCGCTTTAATACAGGATTCTAGGAACTCTTGGATAGAACTCAAATTTTGAATAGACTTCGAAGTTCGTCTAGTTAAGGCTGCTAAACATATAAAACTCAACACTTCGCTATATCGTGACTTATCAAACAAGCGTGTTCTAACCGTTTTTGTGTAAGTCTATCCAGTAGCTCTCGTTCTTATCCTTGTATTTCCTTCCAATTCATCGATGCCTACTCTACCAAATGCAGCCACTATAGTTGCACATTCATCAATGCTTACTTCATCATCTGAGAGGTAGAGCAGAACAGTGAGCCATCACACTACAACATATGAGGGGCATACCGACGCTGCATATACCGACGGTCACAGTCGGTGTCGGTGTGCGCCTCGGAAAATGTGACTTGGAGATACCGATGGTCAAGTGATCGTCGGTATGACCATTTTAAATGGATCGTCGGTGTGGCCCGCACCCGCCGGTATGTGCGTCGGTATATGCGTCAGTATAGGTGTTGGTATGAGCGTCGGTATAAGCGTCGATAATTTACTCGGAACTACTAACGCATATACCGATGCCCATACCGGCGCCCATACCGGCGGCGACTTTTAAACATACCACGAACCCGAGAGCAAAACTTCACATTTTTGTGCACGTTTGAATATTGTTGGTCTTCTGTCGAACTTGCGCATGCGAACCGAATTGCGACCTGCATTGTCTTGTGCACACACACACATACAAAGATCTCTCTCTCTACATACACACACTCTCTCTCCGCTTAGATCTCACATCTTGGTAAGTGTTGCGCGTACTCTTAGCATTTGTGTTTCTCTATGCTTTAGGTTTTATAATTTCTCTTTTCTTCGATTTTGCAGAAGTTGTTTGGCGTTGATTGTTTGGAATTGGACGATAGAAGACATACATTACGCTTTGACGACAACGATCCAAAAGAGGGGCATACTTGTAAGTGATTGTTTTATTCTCTATTGATAGAGAGAGAAGGAGAGAGAGAGAGAGAGAGAGAGAGAGAGAGAGAGAGAAAGAGAGAGAGAGAGAAAGAGAGAGAGAGAGAGAGAGAGAGAGAGAAAGAGAGAGATAGAGAGAGAGAGAGAAAAAGAGAGAAGAGAGAGAGTGAGAGATAAAGAATAATGAAAGAAAGGAAGATAGAGATAGGAAAATAGAGCATACATACACACACACATACACACACACATTTACACACATACATGTACACACATGCATACATACACACATACATGTACACACATGCATGCTTACACACACACACCTATACACACATGCATGCTTACATACACACACACATGCATGCATACACACACATATAAATTTACACACATGCATACATACACACACATGCATACACACATACATACACACACATATATACACATATGCATACATACACATACACACACACATATACACACATAAATACACACATACATATATACACACATATACATACATGCATGCATACATACACACACATATACACACATGCATGCATACACACATATACACATATACACACATGCATACATACACACACATGCATACACGCATACATACACACACATATATACACATATGCATACATACACACATATTACACACATACATATATACACACATATGCATTCACACACACACATATACACACATGCATGTATACATACACACACATACACATACACACACATGTATACACATGCATACATATACACACGCATGCATGCATACATACACACGTACACACACATGCACACACATGCAAACCTACCTACACACACATACACATACACATACACAGACATGTATACACATGCATACATACACACGCACACATGTACACATGCATACATACACACACATATATACACACATGCATACATACACACATATAATCCTATTTTTATTTTGAAGTTTTCTTTTACATCAAATATAAAACATTGTATTAGGGTCTTTACGCTATTTACACATACATACACATATATAATATATATATACATGTATATACACATGTATACAAAAATATACATATTTTAGGTCTAGATATTTAAGATTAGGGTTTTAGGGTTTAGGCATACATATCACTCAATTATATTTATATTAAAAAAAATATAGAGAAAAATAAGAAAAAAAATATGAATATATAAATAAATATATATATAAAATATGATTAGGGTTTTAGGATTAGGGGTTTAGGTTTTGATAGGTGTTTAAGTATTTAGGTTTTAGTATTTCAGATTTACGTCTAAGTCTTTGTGATTAGGGTTTTAGGGTTTTAATACATAGATAACATATATACACAAACACACATATACATATAATACATATATACATGTATATACACATGTATACATAAATATACATATTTTAGGTCTAGATCTTTAAGATTAGGGTTTTAGGGTTTAGACATACATATCACTCAATTGTATTTATATTAAGAAAAAATATAGAGAAAAATAAGATTAAAAAATTGAATATATAAATAAATATATATATAAAATATGATTAGGGTTCTAGGATTAGGGTTTTAGGATTAGGGGTTTAGATTTTGATAGGTGTTTAAGTATTTAGGTTTTAGTATTTCAGATTTAAGTCTAAATCTTTAAAATTAGGGTTTTAGGGTTTTAACACCTACATAACATATATACACACATACACATATACATATAACACATACATACATGTAGATACACATGCATACACAAGTATACATATTTTAGATTTAAATCTTTAAGATTAGGGTTTTAGGGTTTTAACACTTACATAACATATATGCACACATACACATGCACATATAATACATATATACATGTATATACACATGTATATAGAAATATACATATTTTAGGTCTAGATCTTTAAGATTAGGGTTTTAGGGTTTAGACATACATATCACTCAATTATATTTATATTAAGGAAAAATAGAGAGAAAAATAAGAAAAAAAATTGAGTATATAAATAAATAAATATATAAAATTTGATTAGGGTTTTAGGATTAGCGGTTTAGATTTTTATTGGTGGTTAAGTATTTAGGTTTTAGTATTTCAGATTTAAGTCTAAATCTTTAAAATTAGGGTTTTAGGGTTTTAACACCTACATAACATATATATACACACATACACATACACATATAATACATATATACATGTAGATACACATGCATACAAAAATATACATATTTTAGATCTAGAATTTTAAGATTAGGGTTTTAATTAAATATATATAATTAAATATATAAAATTAGGATTGCATACGGAAAAAATCAGAATATATAAATAAATATATATATAAAATAAGATAATTATATACATAAATAAATATAAAAAGAACTAATGTTTAAATAATTTAATTAAATATATATACTTAAATATATAAAATTAAATATATAAAAATACGATTACGTAAGGAAAAAATCTGAATATATAAATAAATATATATAAAAAATAAGATAATTATATAAATAAATAAATAGAAAGAGAACTAGTGTTTTAAATAACTTAATTAAAATATATATAATTAAATATATAAAAATACGATTATGTAATGAAAAAATCTGAATATATAAATAAATATATATATAAAATAGATGAATTATATTGATAAATAAATATAAAAAAACTAGTGTTTTAAAAAATTTAATTAAAAATTTATAATTAAATATATAAAAATAGGATTAAGTAAGGAAAAAATCTGAATATATAAATAATATATATATAAGGTAGGATAATTATATAGATAATAAAATATGATAAGAACTAGTATTTTTTAAATAAATAAATGAAATATATATTATTAAATATATAAAAATAGGTTTAAATTTAATCATTTTAAATAGATTGAATATATGTACAATACACAAACACATATACTTATACACCTATCTATATGCACATATATATACATATACACATATATATACATATACACATATATATACACATGCATATATATATATATATATATATATATACATGTTTTAGGTCTAGGTCATTTGGATTGGGGTTTTAGGGTTTTAACACCTACATAACATATATACACATATACACATACACATATAATACATATATACATGTATATACACATGTGTATAGAAATATACATAATTTAGGACTAGATCTTTAAAATTAGGGTTTTAGGGTTTAGGCATACATATAACTCAATTAAGAGGAAAAAAATATGAATATATAGATAAAATAGGATAACTATATAGATTAGGGTTTTAAGTT
The DNA here is from genome assembly GCA_020310875.1 of Ceratopteris richardii. Taxonomy (NCBI): domain Eukaryota; kingdom Viridiplantae; phylum Streptophyta; class Polypodiopsida; order Polypodiales; family Pteridaceae; genus Ceratopteris; species Ceratopteris richardii. The sequence continues at coordinate 39,962,729 of CM035442.1, read as the reverse complement.
TTTTAAGGTATTTAAGTATTTAGGTTTAGTATTTCATATTTAAGTCTTTAAGAGTTAATTTTTTAGGTTTAATAAAAGAACAAATGTTCTAAAATGTCCATATTGTAGCAGATGGCTTCTTTGGATCTTGAAGAGAGGATGACATGTCCTTGCACACAGTGCAAGTATCAAATTTATCGGAAACGACGGATTTGTACTGCACATGTTAGAGAGCATGGATCCTTTGATAGGAGTCGACTGGAAAACCTACGTTATCATTCGCATGGTCCCCCAGGTGAGCAGATGGACCCAAATGACATTGCATCGGTAACCTCTCGTGGGCAAAAGAGAGAAAAAAAGGACTTAGAGGTACAAGCAAGCATGATTGGCCTGGTTTTGGTGATTGTTCAGGTTTATCAATTTTGGGTTACCATGCTTGTCCTTTACGCGGACCACGACTCAAAGCACGCTATTCCAAAGCACTACGTAAAACTGTCTATGAAGGACATCATAGATATTTGCTTGATGGACATGTTTTACGTGAAGAACAAATTGGTCGATAAGCGCAACACCAAATGAAAGCTAGCGATTGGAAACAACTGTGGGATTCAGAAAATCCAGTTGCTGGCATGAAACGGTTGTCCATTTTTCATGAAGTCCCTTCTTGGAGTGATCGATGGATGTTCTTCTTAGAGCGCTTTATGAAGACATTAAAAGGGTTTGTTCGATAGAGGGCACGTCCAGAGGGTAGCATGGCAGAGGGATGGCTTGTACAAGAATCTCTTGTATTTCATAACTGAGTTTCTACGTATATCCGATCCCGAAATGCCTCGCTTATGGAGCAATGATGAAGATGTTCGTCTCGTAGGCGATGAACCACAAGGTAAAGGATTGCAAAGAAAAATGGATGCAGCTTTCAGAGAGAAGGCAATGAAGTTTTGCATAGTTAACTCTGAGCCTATGCAAAAGTGGTTAGAAAGGTATGAACTTGCCAAGGAAACTAACACAAAGGAAAGAGCTCAGTTTCGAAGAAATCATTCTACTCGATTTTTGCCTCTTCTAGAAAATCTTCGACCTCTTCCACCTTTTCCAATGAGCAGATGGCTAGATACAGCGGTTTCACAAGCAAAGGCAGCAGGTGAAGATATCTTTGAAGAAGAAGAAGAACTCGCAAAAGGATGTGATTGGGAGTATATTAAATACGGTGCACTATGGTCTCATGGGCGACACTTTCAAATCGCACGAACCGATCAAAATAGGTCTACTTTTGATAGTGGAGTGATGGTGAATTTTTTGCAAAAAAGTAGAGCGAGTGCAAGAGATGATAATGCTCTAGAAGGCGAGTTAGATTATTGTGGTGTCATTCAAGAAATCTTGAAACTATCTTTCAAAAAGTTTGATTACTTTGTTTTTTATGTGAAATGGTTCAAAGTAGTCACCTCTAGAAGAAACGCAACAGTGAGACGGGATAAGAGCGGTTTGCTTCAAATCGACTCCACAAGATTATGGTCAGATGAAAGGGATACATTTGTACTTCCCGAACACTGTGAGCAAGTTGTTTTTATACCAGATTCAAAAGACCTAGAGTGGCTATTTGTTTTACAAGTCGCTCCACGTAGTAGAAAAAATTTTGAAAACATAGACGTAGAAGAAAGTCCATCTCTAGTGGACTCAGAGATTCATTCGATAGTTGAGGAGGAAGAGATCATTGTTCGAGAAGAAGAGGTCATTGAAGAAGAGGTCATTGTTCCAGAAGACGAAGCAATAGACGATGATCAAGAGGAAATCAACATAGCAAGCGATTTAGAAGCCATCCATATAGAGATAGATATTCTCGGTGCCTCAGATCTTCAAGAGGATGCTAGAATAGAGGACTTTTGAATAAAAAACTTGTACGTACTAATTTTTGTTTTTTTTTTGTTTATTCTCTATATTAATTTTCTTATCCCATGCTAACTATTTGAGTTCTTTTATTAGAGAGCACGATGGGAGATAGTCCTCCAGTCACTCCACATTCCATGATAGAGGAGCAGTTTTTGGAGTTCATCTCTCAGGTTCCTCCTGTGTATATGGTCGCTGCATCACAGTATTGGATCGCTCGTGGTAGCACTCCTCCCGGCCTCACTCCTGGCGGCCTTACTCCTGCCGGCCTCACTCCCGCCGGCCTCACTCCTGCCGGTGTCACTCCTACCGGTGTCACTCCTACCGGTGTCACTCCTGCGGGTGGTGCTACTCCCATAGGAGGTATGTCTCCTAGCTTTGTGACTCCACCATCACCATCTTTGCAGCCATCTCCTACTGGGTCTACTAGTAGACATGTGCGTTCGACACCTCAGTGCGATACAGGTTTTGTCCTGTCTCGTAGATCGAGGTGATGCTTTGGAGCAGGAGGTTCTAGGAGTGGATCTACAGGTAGGTCTGGAGGCGGAGGAGGCGGTTGTGATGGAGGCAGTGCGACGGACGTTGTGTCGCCCGCTTCTACTCCTAGGATGAGTACCTCAAATGTAGGTATCCCACCCAGTACACCACATGGAACACCACGTACACCTTGGGGTGCTCATGACCATGATGACTCCAAGGTGTATAGTATCTGAGATGGAGCTCTGGTGATGGATGCGGCTGGCAAAGCAATGCGTGCACGCATACGACAGCTTTGCTCCATCCAGTTTGGACACTCCATCATGCTGAAATGGAGTGAACAGGATAAAGATCGGAAGAATTATATCACACAGACGATTTACCAGGAGTTTCGACCAGCCGATGGGCAGTCAGTCTATTGTGAGTTTAGAGTGGATTTTGCACACCGCACGTGAGGTCATGTCCCATCGACGATCCGCGGCACATGATGCATTCAGAGAAGGCTTACCAAAGCCTGTATGGTTAGATGCTGAGGAGTGGGAAATGATTTGTGACGAGCAGCAGCAGACTCCTCATCGATATCGCCAGCAGCGAAATGCCGCAGCCACACGTTTAGATACGATTGGACCATCACATTTGGGCAGCGGTGGATATGACACGATGCGTCATGAGTTTGTAAGTACCATTTCATTTATTGAATTTATTTGTGCTAAATTTCTCATCTATATTTCTCTAACCTTTTTATATTTGTTTCAAGAGCTAGGAATGGGTCGTCCTCCAACACGAACGGAGGAGTCTTACGGATATAGTCATGGGTTGACTGCACTATTGTAGGACTTGGAGGGACGCGGTGCGGTAGTTTCATGGGAGCATTTGCGATGAGGTAATTAATTTATAAACTTGGTTTTTACTTGTTGTTTGTAATTTTCATGTGAATTTATCTCATTCCATTAATGTTCTTTGTTGCAGGACTGTTGATATGGAACGTTTTTTGCATGTGTATGGCAGTGGAAGACCAATATTTTGTATTTGATTTTCATATGGCAATACATTGCTTTGCCACATTTTGTAAAAGCATCATATATGATAGTGGTTTGCCACACTCTTGTACATGCTTCATTATTGAAATATATAACTTCTTTTGTACATGGTTCATAGTTCATTCTCATTATCTCTTTTGTGTCCAATAATACTTTGTTTCATGAAATCATATTTCGGTTGTCATTAGAGTACACATCACATGTACTCGGTTTTTTTTGGGCAGAGTGTATTGTCTTTTGTTAAGCAACATCATGGTAATGATGCTATAGCAAAAGACAAAACACTCTGCCCAAAGAAAATTTTGCAGGTATGCTCGTCGGTATACGCGACGATACTCCCAGTAGTGTCATCGGAATAACCGTCGGTACACCCAGCAGCCGATGGTATAGGCGACGGTACCTCCAACAGAAGCCTCGGTATGTACGCCGGTATTACTGACGCATATACCGACGCATATACCGACTCTTTGGTACCGACGCGCAAACTGACCTTTACACCGGCGTCGCGGCAAATTAAGCTGCGTTCATTTTCCTCGGTAAAAACCTCGGTATACCATCGATCTGTTGTAGTGTCAGTCATCGTTAATACTCATGGTTACAAAAGAAATCGGATTCACATTTATTAGAGAATCGAGTTGGAACAGTAACCTCATTTTGTAGTCTAGCAAAAGCGGAGATATGGATCAAACTAGACATCTACCGTCATCAGAGAACATTACAATACACACTATCATATTTGTAAACAAAACAAGGAACATTTCAAGTGCGCTATGATAGTACTAATTATTTCAATCAAAACTTGTTATTATCATGCTTAGGTCAACATGATATATGTTGTGCCAATGCATAACAAAAAAAAAATCATTAATACAGTAAAGAGCACACATTTTGAACACGATGAAATCACACAGCATGTGCGCTCAATAAAATCCAAAATTAATCGTTCAAAGTGTAGCCATCGCACAAAAAGTGCGACCATTGCATAAGCTTCAAATTCATTTCTACAACAAACTAAATGCACGAACTTTAAACAAATTTCTACAGTAAACTCCAGACTGAAAACAGCAAAATCAACAAAATATCCAACGTTTCGAATACCATACATCTCGAAACTATAGGTACAAACTTATGAGGCTGGAGAAGGCGTGGACCATATGTTTCCCAGTAGCCTTCGTCTTCCATGTATCGACGTTCAGCATGTAGCACACTTCTTTCAAGCAGATGGATAGTTGAAAGCGATGTAGATAAGCGGTGAAGATGATAGTTGGCAAGTCCCAGTTCTCCCTTCATCTTCACTTCATAAACGCTCCAGGATTAGGAGAGGGTATGAATACATATATGTTCAGATTGTCTACAAAGAAGAGAAGAGAGACATATGCAAAGCTCATTAATGATGGCACTCTTTGGAGGAGGCCCTTGCAGATTAGAGTGCCAAGTAACATGTGATCCCATCCATCCTTAACTCTTGTTGTTTGCCACAGATTTTCCAAACCGCCAAGAGAGAGGAGAACAAAAAAATAGAGGATGCGTCCCCTTCTTTCTATTGTCCCTTCTGCTGCCGAGAGACTCCAGAAGCTACGTTCCTTTATGTCTTCTGCAATCCACTTGCCTTCCCGAGTCCTCTTCACACATTCTCTTCATGCTATTCTTTGCTAGAAGAAGCATTCTAAATCCATTCTAAAACATGCATACGTATTTTAACTATTCTATTCTTTTAACTATTTTATTTTTTTATTTCTTTTTTTTATTTTCTTACCTTTATTTTGGAATTGTATGGATTCATACACACTTTTATATCACATGCATACATTTATTAAAACCCAAAACTTTACGTACATACATAAACCACATGTCATATGCATACACTTACTACACTTACTCACCCACATGTTTAGGTAGATTCACATGCACTCATACACACATGTTTACCATCATGCACATGCAATCATGAGCATATACATGGATATATGCAAATATATAAGCACATTTGAACTTGCACCTATACCCTTATATATTCTCATATATTAGTGCACACATTAATTCCTTTTGTTTTCTCCAATGCTCAAGAACGGAAAAAAGCATGAGTGATGCAAAAGAAACACCATGAAATGGATATGTAATCAAATAGACATTCATTCAATCATAGAGCTCACCTTTCCCTTGTGAGCTGACCATTGTAAAATATCTGTATGATTGTTTTTAGTAGTTCTCGGCTCTTTACACCTAACCAACTTGGAATAATAGCATCATGTGCTCTTCACACTTGAATTAAACTTACCTTCTGTTGTCATTGCCTCATAATTTATGTTTGGTTCTATGCTTGACTTGAATTCATGACCACAATGTACCACCACTTACAAACCTAAGCTCAATTTCTCCAACTCAAATAATAGGATGGGAAGCATTGTTTGCACATAAAACATGTCCTCCCTTGGATGCATCTTTCAAAGATGCAAGAAATCTTTTGCATGAAGTGATATTATTTGAAGAACGAGTATTAAAAAAAAATCCAAATCTACCTCATTCAAAATCATACATGTAGAATCTGATGATGAATCATAATGACATGTAACAATGCATGCAAAAACATCTTGAGTAACATTAGCTTCATCATTCTTTGCATTAGATCTACTCTCAACAATAGACATGTTGGATTCTTTCTCCTTTTGCATTATCCTTGGAAAGCTTTCTACATTCAAGAATGGTATGTCTAGAAGTTCTTCACACGACTTGCATCTCTTATTCTTTTGCATATATCAATGAAGAGTGGAGGAATTGGAAGAGTACGAGTGACTCTTTAGTTTTGATGAGCCCAAAGTTGAACCATACTTGTTTTTGACCTTTCATGTAATAGCAAGAGTTTGTGTTCCCGCAAGCAAATATGTTGTAATCAGTCTTGATTGGTTTTATTGCAAAAGGGAGACACAACCTCATCAATACTATACATATTTGGGTTTTCTTTTGTAGTGAAACAACGTGTATTTGAAAATCTTTAAAAAGATTCCAGTAATTCTTTGAGTAGTATAGAAATGATTGATGCATCTAGAATGATCCTATCAATGTTTGCCAATCACTTTTTCACATGCTTGATGTGTGTACTATATACAACCACTAACTCATTTTCATCCATGCATATATCTTCAAGTTTCTTTCTCAATTAGGCAACATGTGCTTCATTACACAGGACATACAATGAATCAAGTGTATCACAACTTGTCTTGAAGTAGCCCATGTCAAGATGTGTGGAACAGTATGTTGCTTCACACAGAGCAATGAGTGCATGAGTTTTAGCATCCTTTCCATCCAATGTAATTTGCTCTTGTGTAGGTGGAGGAGGCATTGTTCCTACAATTGAAAAAATCTTGAATCTATGAGAAGGGGTTGCATAGTAGCAGAATGATTTGGTTGATCGTCAACATCTTTTGCTATGTTTCATAGTTGCTTTGCAACAATAACATGCTTCATCATGTAAGACCACATTGGATAGTTGTTCCCATCAAGCTTATCTTAAGCTTGAAGGATTGTAAATAATTCATTGTTTCTTTCCATTGCACCAAATAACTCAAAAGTAGCAAGATATGAACTTCAACAATGCTGAAATGAAGCTAATAGACTATAACACTCATGGAAAATTTGGCAACATGCATGACTCTGATAGAATAATGAAACCCTATCACACCTTAAGAAAATTATCTTAGAGCATAGAAATTTGTATTTTTATGCATCAAAAATTATTTTACTGGTTAAAAGTGTGCATGATGATGTTCTAAGAAAAGAGTAGGTTGAGAAGGATTTCATCTTGCTCTGATACCACTATTCGGTGTGTGACTCAGTGAGGAAGCCTGATTAGGATTATGCAAAAGAGAAAAGGAGATAGAAGCACAATGACTCAAGATGGCTAGAAAAGATCTCTATCAATAGATGATTGTACTATGAGAGAGAGTGAAGTGAGAGCTATAAATGAATCCCTAAGTACAAAGTAACGCCACATATGAGTGTATCATGTATACTTGCATGGGGAATAACCTTCCTACCAAAGCTACTCACAAGACACATAATTGTAATACAATCAACCCTAGCTTCAATTACAACCAACTTGTATTCATTTTCATCAAAAGATTATGTGAACTATGTGGAAAAATATTTAAGTAAACACAATTTGTGCACGCATGGGATGTTTGGCTCTGTAGCTTGCCCAATTCTCAAGATTGCTACAACTCGTTCTTAGTTTTGGGAGGATTAGTTTAGATTGTGGAAACCTCATACTTGGGTTAGCATATGATAAAAGACAATTGGGATGGAAGGCCTCCTAGAAAGTCTATTACCCAATGCACATTCTAAAAAATCCAACT
>CM035442.1:39925000-39950000 GCA_020310875.1 Ceratopteris richardii | reverse complement strand
ATTACCTTCTTCATCCAACTCCACCAATGTTGCTTTGCCTTTGTTGATTGATTGTGCTTCATAGCTTGATGAAGATATCCCTCTCCATGGTGAGTTCATGCTTGAACTATCTTCATTTATGGAACAGCTTGGGCCGCTTAGCTCTAGGTCGATTTGTTCTTCATCATGTCCATGCTTTTCTTCTTCATAGTCCTACATACAATCATACTTCTTATACCAAGGGAGTAGCTCATCAAATGCTACATCCCTTGATATCCTCAAGTCCTTTGTGTTTGGGTTGAAGCACCTGTAACCTTTATGATCATTTGAATATCCTAGAAACACACACTTTTCTGCCTTTGGTTGTAGCTTGTGCCTCAATTCACTTGGCACATGTACATAACAAGTACATCCAAATATCTTCAAGTGCGAAAGATCATGTTTCTTACCATAATAGGCTTGATATGGTGTCAAGCCATGGATCCCTGAGGTAGGAGCCCTATTCATAAGATACACGGTGGTATTTGCTGCATCACTCCAAAACATGTTAGGTACATTCATCTCATTAAGCATTGCTCTAGCGATCTCGGCAATGTATCTATTCTTCATCTCTGCTACTCCATTTTGTTGGGGTGTGTACCTGCATGTTACTTGCCTCTTGATGCCTTGATCCATTAAAAAATCAGAAAACTCATTGGAGAAATATTCTCCCCCTCCATCGGACCTTAGCTTCTTGATATATGTACCTGTTTCCTCTTCTACCATTGCCTTGAATCCTTTCAAACATGTAAACAGATCTGATTTGTTTTTTATGAAATAAATCCAAACCATCCTTGTGCAATCATCTATAAAAGTGACAAAGTACTTGTTACCTCCAATGGATTGCTCTTTGGTTGGCCCCCACACATCTGTATGTATCAACTCCAATGGATGTTGGCTTATGTAGCCACTCTTCTTGAATGGAAGTATCGCTTGCTTCCCTAGTTGACAAGATTCACATAAATGCTTCATACCTTGTCCTTGGAAGTTGACAAGACCTTCAACCAGCCTCTTGAATTGCATTTCCTTCATTCTTTGTATGTTGATGTGAACTATCCTCTTGTGCCACAAGTCCAACTCCTAAATCCTCTTGTTTCCATATGTGAAGTAGACATGTTGAGTGGAATGAGAATTTACCTCCAAAGTGAAGAGTCTCCCTTGTTTCTTTCCTCTTGCTATGACCTTGTAACCTTGCTTAGGGTTCTCCACAAAGCATCCACCTTTGTTGAACCTTACTTGATAGCCTCTTTCAACCATTTGCCCAACGGACACCAAGTTCTTTCTGATAGTAGGTACATGCAAGACATCCTTGAGACATCTTCCTTCCTCCTTGTCATCCAAAGCTACATCTCCAACATGGGAGATCTCATGGGCTGTACCATCACCTGTTTCTACATGTCCTTTACCTTTGGGAACATGTAGATTAGTAAACCAAGAAGAATTGCAACTCATATGGTACATCCACTATAAATATACCAAGTGTTATCTACTTTGCTTGAATTCCCATTCATGTGCATCATCAAGAGATTTTCATTTTCTGAACTTGTAGAAGCATAATTACCTTGGACTTTGTATGAATAACCTTGATTATAGCTCCTTTGGTTTCCTCCTTGGTAGCAATCTCTAGCATAGTGGCCAAACTTGCCACATATGTAACATCCTTCCCCATCTTGATTCCTATTTTGTTGATGTCGTCCTCCTCTTCCTCTTGTTCTTCCTCTCCCTCTTTGTGATGAGGTGCCTTGGTCATGTCCTTGATTGCTTGAGTGGCCTTGCCTTCCTCCAAACCTTCATTTGCCCCTTCCTTGTCCTCGTCTTTCTTTGCCCCTTTGATTACCTGCATAGAAAACTTGTGCATCCTTGCTTTTAGTTGAACTTCCACCTATGTTCATTTCTTCGGTGACCATGAGAGCAACCAATTGCTCAAAATCGAGAAGATTATCCCTTACATATACTGAAGTGGTAAAGGGTTTCCACTTCTCATAATCTCTCAAACCATTGAGAGTATAAGCCACAAGATCGTCATTGTCTACGTGGCTTCCAATGGATCCCCATGCATCTGATAACTCCTTGACCTTAAGTATGTAGTCATTTATACTACTCCCTGAGCTCTGCTTAAGGTTGTTGAGCTCATTCTTGAGTTGGATCCTCCTTTCTTTGTTGCTTGTTGAATAACGCCTTTCAAGTGTCTCCCATACCTTCATGCTTGAATCCAAGTCTTGGATATGGCCGATCATGCTATTGCTAATGTGTTGGGAAAGGATAAAGATAACCCTCTTGTCTCTTTCATTCCATTCCCTAAAGGCCCTTCTCTGGTCATTGGTTGGATTCTCATCCAACCTAGGTCTTGGTTCACTTCCACTAATCAACCCCCAAAGGCCCTTGCCCATAAGATAGTTTGAAACCCTAAATCTCCATGGTTGATAGTTCCCTTTGTCTAGCTTTTCAATTTGAGTGTTGAAGTCTCCCATATCTAGTCTTTGATACTTGACCTAGCCCTTGGCTAATGCTCCAATGTGTGTAAAATGAAAATGAGGCTCTAAGGTTACCTCAATCCAAAGCTTTCCTTAGATGGACACCTTGTGCTCTTGAAACTTTGAGTAGAATAGCTCCCCCATGATGTGAGCTACCTCCAAGAAGCTTTTGTTGATGCAAATATTCAACCACCAACTCCAAGAGGTCTTCTTTCTTGTATGTGATGCATCCAAGATGCCCAAATGCTTTGATACCAGTGATGGGGGAAGTTTCTCAACCCCTAAGCAACAACGAAGCGCGAATGACCTCCACAGGTATCCTTCTTTGACCTCTGCACACCAAAAGTGCTCTTACTCAGAGCTTATGCATAGAACTCCAGTGAGCTTTTGTAGCATGTATTAGACACTAAGATCTTTCCAACAAAACACATTATACTTCAAATGGATGCTTACACAAAGAGAAACAATGTCTACAACATGAGCTAGTTGAATGCTCACAACTGCTAGTCAAGCAAAGACCTCACTTCACTCCAGCAAGCTTTTCTCAATGATTATACGGAGAATGAATCTCAAACTTGGGCAAATTTAGAGGACTCTAATAGCTACCCAGTGACACCAAAATCATAGCAAATGGATAAATAGAGAAGGAGAACCAGCTCTTACAACAGAGAGCAAAATATTTCCAACAAAGCCTACACACAGAGAGAGATATCAATCACACAACTTCACTAAAATAAATGTTGCTCCCAGATTACTCAGAGAATGCTCCAGAGAATTTGTGAGCATAAAATAGACTCTAATAGCTATCCAATGAGTTAAGAATTACATCAAATGAATACAATATCAGGGAGAACCAATGCTAACAACTCAGGGGTAGAGAGTTGCAACACTGCCTGCGCACACACATAAGATATGTCTACTAAAAGAAAACAAACAAGCAAGCAAGGGGCTAGCTTAAGCAAGGGGCTTGCTTATCACAACTCCAGCACTTAGTGCTCACTTTACATGAGCTAAAACTCCAAGAAGATGGCCCAAAAGAAGTCCGGATACATGCTTCTTTTATAGTGAGAAGTGTGCCCCTAAAATCTAGGAACTACCTTTCCAAATCAGCCTCCTAACTTGGAGGATTTAGTTGAGATGAATTGGGGAGTGGTTGAGTGACTTTTCTTGATGGAATCTCGTGGGTTTTGGCTTCCTTTGATTGCTCCACATGTCCATAAAAGATTCTCCACGAATTTGTAGCTTGAAGCTTGACTTTTAACATATGTGTATGTGTATGTGTGTATGCATGTGTATATGTGTGCATGTGTGTATGTATTATGTGTGTATATGTGTAAAAGTAAGAAACCCTAATCCTAAAACCCTAACCCTAAAACATGTATATGTGTGTTTGTGTGCATGTATATGTGTGTGTGTATGTATGCATCTGCATATGCATATGCATATGCATATGCATATGTGTATGTGTTTGTGTATGTGTATGTGTATGTGTATGTGTATGTGTATGTGTATGTGTATGTGTATGTGTATGTGTATGTGTATGTGTATGTGTATGTGTATGCGTATGTGTATGTGTATGTGTATGTGTATGTGTATGTGTATGTGTATGTGTATGTGTATGTGTATGTGTATGTGTATGCGTATGTGTATGTGTATGTGTATGTGTATGTGTATGTGTATGCGTATGTGTATGTGTATGTGTATGTGTATGTGTATGTGTATGTGTATGTGTATGTGTATGTGTGTATGCATGTGTATATGTGTGCATGTGTGTATATGTGTAAAAGTAAAAAACCCTAATCCTAAAACCCTAACCCTAAAACATGTATATGTGTGTTTGTGTGCATGTATGTGTGTGTGTATGTATGCGTGTGCATATGCATATGCATGTGCATATGTATATGCATATGCATATGTGTATGTAATATGTATGCATCTGTGTGTATGTATCTCTATGTTCTCTCTTTGCATATGATATGTGTATGTAATATGTATGCATCTGTGTGTATGTATCTCTATGTCTCTCTCTTTCTCTCTATCTATATCTCTCTCTTTATCTCTCTCTCTCTCTCTCTCTCTCTTGCATCTCTCTTTCTCTCCCTCTTTCTCTCTCTCTCTCTCTCTTATTCTCTCTCTCTCTATCTCTATTTATAAAAAAGAACAAAACAATCACTTACATCAATGTAATTCTTTTGAACGCTCTCATCAAAGCCCAATTGACATCCTCTTGTCAAATTCCAAAGAATCAATGCCAGAAATCTCCTGCAAAACAAAAGAAAAGAGAAATTCGAAAACCCTAGTCCTAAAACCCTAACCCTAAAACATGTATATGTGTGTATGTGTGTATGTATATGTAATCTGTGTGTATGTGTATGTGCATGTATGCATGTGTGTTTATAGATATGTGAGTGTGTATACATATGTGAGTGTGTATTAATTTGTGTGTGTGTATGTAATATGCATGTGTATGTATGTAAGTGTGTGTGTACATGCATATGTGTGTGTATGTATGTATGCATATGCATGTGTGTATGCACATGTGCGTATACATATGTGAGTGTGTATGTAATATGCTTGTGTGTATGTATGTATGTGTGTGTACATGCATATGTGTGTGTATGTATGTATGCATATGCATGTGTATGCACACATGTGTGTGTATACATATGTGAGTGTGTATTTATATGTGTGTGTGTATGTAATATGCATGTGTGTATGCATGTATGTATGTGTGTGTACATGCAAATATGTGTGTATATATCTCTCTCTTTCTTTCATCTCTCTCTCTCTCTATCTCACTCTATATCAATCGAAAACAAAACAATCACTTACATCGATGTAATTGTTTGGAGCGTTGTCGTGAAAGTCCACTTAATGTTTTCCTTTGTCGAATTCCAAAGAACTGATGCCAAAAATCTCCTGCAAAACAAAAGAAAAGAGAAATTCATAAACCCTAAGCCTAAAACCCCAACCCTAAAACATGTATATGTGTGTATGTATATGTGATGTGTGTGTATGTGTACGTGCATGTATGCATGTGTGTATACATGTGTGAGTGTGTATACATATGTGAGTGTGTATATATATATGTCTGTGTGTATGTAATATGCATGTGTGTGTGTACATGCATATGTGTGTGTATGTATGTATGCATATGCATGTGTGTATGCACATATGTGTGTGTATACATATGTGAGTGTGTATGTAATATGCATGTGTGTATGTATGTATGTGTGTGTACATGCAAATATGTGTGTATGTATGTATGCATATGCATGTGTGTATGTATACATGTGTGTGTGTAGATGTGTGTATGTATATGTGTGTATACATGTATGTATGTATGTGAGTATGAGAATGAATATGTGTGTGTATGTATATGCATGTGTGTATCTAATATGCATGTGTGTATGTAATATGCATGTTTGTATGTAATATGCATGTATGTATGTATATGTGTGTATGCATGTGAGTATGTAATATGTATGTGTATGTATATGCATGTGTGTATGTAATATGTATGTGAGTGTGTATGTTATATGCATGTGTGTATGTAATATGTATGTGAGTATGTGTATGCATATGTGTGCGTATGTGTGTATGCATCTCTCTCTCTATGTCATTCTCTTTCTATTTCATCTCTCTCTCTTTCACTCTCTCTCTCTCTATCTTTCTCTTTCATCTCTCTCTCTTTCTTTCTCTCTCTCTCTCTCTTTATGTTTCTCTAGATCGCTCTCTTTCTTTCATCTCTCTCTATATCACTCTATATCAATCGAAAACAAAACAATCACTTACATCGATGTAATTGTTTGGAGCATTGTCATCAAGGTCCACTTAATGTTGCCCTTGGTCGAATTCCAAAGATTTGATTCCAAAAAGCTCCTGCAAAACAAAAGAGAAGAGAAATTAGAAAAGGGAAAACACAAAGAAAGAGAAAGGGTGCTACATTATGTGCAATTCTTACCAAAATTTCAGATCTAGAGAAACAGAGATGTAGAGAAAGAGAGAGAGAGAGAGAGAGAGAGAAAGAGAGAGAAAGAGAGAGAAAGAGAGAGAAAGAGAGAGATGTGTGTACACAATAGGTTCGGAATGTAGTTCGCACGCGTACACTTGACAGTAGCAATCTTTGGTTCAAAATGCAAGCAGATGTTGAATTTTTGCTCTCGGGCCCGGTTAAAAGTTGCCTCGGTATAAGCATCGGTATGAGCATCGGTACAAGCGTCGGTATAAGCATCCGTATAAGTGTCGGTAACTTACAGTAAAGTACCGATGCCTATACCGGCGCTCATACCGATGCCGTGTATACCGACGATTAAATGACCGTCGGTATTGCATCCGTGGTTTTTCAAGCATTTTCAACAATCATACTGACGCCGAGGGATGACCGTCGGTATGGGTAACGTCGGTTTGCCCCTCATATGTTGTAGTGTTACGGATCTCAAAGGTAATGAATCATGCTCATGTGTAGGAACACTCTTACAGTGAGAACGACTTAGTGGATTTCATGTCCTATACATGAAAACATGGGACTTTTCAACCTCTTCAATATGTCTACTCCCATTGGAAAATCCCTTGATCTGTGTTATCAAGGTTAGGACTAGCCTTCAGTCATTGGATGCAGAGCTTAAAAATCATTCCAAGTGCCCTTCGCTCATTGGATCTAGAGCTTAAAGTCATTTTGAGAGCAACATTGCAATACTAAAAGATAGTGAGGATATTATCTGTATAGACATATTCTTGAGGATCCAGAAGAGATTTCAAGTACGAGAGTCATCATTTCCGATTCAATAGCAAAAAGTGGATTCCTTGCAGCGTTCAAGCAGGCAACCTTCCTGTTCTACGCGTATAGAGGGCCAATAAACATAACACATGCGTCCTTTGCACGGTACACAATATTGTCGGACTTTTTTGAAACATAAAATGGTTGTAACGGGTCACGAGGCGATTTAAATCAATTAAATGACCAGTATCTTATCCGCGTTAAGCTCTGTCGGCGTCCTTATTCTTCTTTTTTCTTATGTTTGTTTGTGTAGGTCGGCGTGAATGAGCTGATATGTGTGTGTGAGAGAGAGAAAGATAGAAATAGCGATAGAGATAGACAGAGAGAGATAGAGAGAGAGAGAGAGAACGCGAGAGAGAGAGGGAGAGATTTCACCAAGGATGACTTGCTCTTGAAAGATTTCAGATCGTCGCTTGAGAAATCTTTGCAGCATGTGATCAGCGAGTATGTCATTTAAATCAATTAAATGACCAGTAAGTCATCCGCGTTAAGCTCTGTCAGCGTCTTTATTCTTCTGTTTTCTTATGTTTGTTTGTGTACGTCGGTGTGTATGAGCGGATGTGTGTGTGTGCGTGTGTATCTGTGTGTGCGTGAGAGAGAGAGATTCCACAAAGGATGACTTGCTGTTAAGAGATTTAAGATTGTCGGTTGAGAAATCTTTGCAGCGAGCATGAAACCTGGCTACTCTTCAGACGTGCAAACAAAATGTGTGCCATCTCTTCCTCTTAAGAAAAGCATCTTCTGCATCAAGGGTGGAATGCAATGCAAGCATCTTGTGGACCCTTGTATTTATCCGAATGCCTCTGTGTGACCTGATGCCTCTAGTAATTTGGAAATAAGAACGAACATCATACGGTATATCGTGCAAACACGTTTTTTTTTTTAAGTAGGCCACCTGCTTGTTAGCTCACTAGACAGTCACCAGCATCGACATTGGCATTTATATAATCCAACATCGGTTTTCTCTTCCCTTGTTGACGTACTAGAAACTCAGCAGTATTCACATTGAGATTTTGCAGGTTGTAAAGATGGCTCAAAGATTCTAGTAAAGGTCGTGGAAGAACTCGAAATTTGTAAGTGAAACGGATTGTTCAAGCGGTTAATTCACGATGAAGGTAACTCTAGAATCTATGATGTGATAAGTACTATGCATCCTATGACTATTCACGTCAGCATATAATATAAAGAATTAAAACAGGTGCATAGCATATCAATCGAAAATAATTTTTACATCATCTAATCTTATAAGATATCAACACATTTTTGTCATTACATAATTAATGTTTTCCATAACTTGAATTAGCTGAGGCCCGTGCATATGATAGTTTATCTTCTGCTCGCACAATTGTGCAATGAGAAAAGATTTTGTTCTTTAAGTTTTGTACATGGTTTAAGGCTACATAAAATGTTTTTACATTGATTGTAAAGTTGCATTTCACCTATTAAATGTAAAGCTGCATTTTGAGTGCTTCAGATAAAAGAATGGCGCTCTTGACTTCTTATTAGTAACTACTTCCTTTAAACAAGGGAGGCCGTACTTGAAAGACTTATATAATCATTTCAGTATGAGTTTGAGATTGAGGTGAGACCATCAGTTTGAATATTGCATCATTGGTCTATTCTCCAATTCATAATTATATTCACTATGTCTAACTTATCTAATAAACAATTTCTTCATCAAAAGAAAAGTTTTATACGAGAATTTAGTCTGAGGGTTATACCATAGATGGTTTTGATGGAGTTAAAAGATTTACGATTTAATCCTTTAAGAGAGAAGTGATCGGAATTATAGTGTATAAGCGAATGAAGATGCATATGTACTTGGATACATTCTATTTCAACTCTCGAGAGATGCATCCAATCTTTTATCCCTAAATTAGTTTTAAAAAATTTCAAAATCCTCAAACTTTCACCTCGGGATAAAGATCAGCTTGCATACAAGAGGTATAAATAGATGTAATGAATTCATGAAACATTCAAACATAGCCATAACTTCTTAACTCCTAATGCTTATCTAAAGTATAAATATTTCTATTTGCATAAAGCTTTTGTGAAAACATCTCATATTTTTTCTTTAGTTCTTAAGTAGGTTAGGTTTACTTATCCTTCCAACACTTTTTAAAAAATGATGTGAGTAATAGAATTCTCTTTGTTTTCTCTCAAGTTGAATTGGATATTTCTCAGATATGATGTTATGGATATTTTCAAAGGAGCACTAGATTGTAACCTCTACTAGAGTTGAGAAGATCTTTTGGAATATATTTTGGGTTGCAATAGTAGCCAATCAAGGGACGAATACAAGGACATACAATTGATATAAGGCGTTCCACAACTGGAAACTCATAGGTATTGATAGTTAGAGTAGATAGGATATAAGAGATCTCAAAATATATGGTGATAGTTATGAAGCAAGATATTACGATTACAAGGAATCCCTTCATGGAGATGATCTAGATCCAAGATATAACTCGAAGAGATATCTTACTATGAGATTACAAAATAATGGGACGAGATGTCTAAAATCAAGAATACATAGGACTAGAATAAGGAGATAGAAAAACAAGAATTGGAACTTGGAAATTATTTACTTGGGAAATGCAAATGCTTGAGCTCCCATGACTAACATTGGAAAGACTGAGGATATATATGGTGACGTTATATGGGTACTTAATGGGCTATTTGTCAACGGAAGTTATGAAGTGATGATGTCTTTGATGATTCTAGCAACTCAAAACATGACCTCTAATTTCAAAATCAAGAAATTAGACAATGGATCTTAGGTTTTAGACATGTTTCAAAAGTGCTCGTGACATTGGTGTGTTGAAATTGTGAAACAAGCCTAAGATATAGTAAGTTCATATAATATAGGCGTGTTCAAGGTTTGTTCATGTGTCTCCATGACATTACCTCCTCCTTAGGCTAGGATTTCCACAAGGAGTAGTTTGAGTTTCTTGGATTCATGATCTCATGTGACTTTCATGTGTCTTCATGAAATTTCCCCCTGCTCAAGCGACCCATTCCACAAGGAGGACTCCTATTCTCTAGCTTGGGCTTCATTGGATTCTTCCATCTTACAAGACTTGATTGGTGTTCTTCAAATCTTCTATGACTTGAATTTGCATAGGTCATAGTCTTTGTAGATTTCTTCATATGTTTAATTAGAAGACAATTAGTATGGATATCCATGATGACCCTTAAAAGGTTTTAAAGTATATCTAGGTGTAGAATCAAGTGCATGATTCTCATTGTGGGATATACTTCTCTTTGGACTCTATTGATGATTCTTTTGAGTTGAGGTGATGATTATGGCACTCTTAAATCCAACATGTTTATTCTTCCTAGGATATTTAAATAGCATGTGATCATGATTTGTACAAGAAAATAAATCATAATATATTGAATTTTGTATGTTTTCTATCCTTTTGTGTAACTCATGTGACCTAACATTATTAATTGCATGGGTTCTCGTTGAGATTCTTAAATATTTTGCTCCAAAATTGAGGTAGAATTAAATTATTGATCTTCAATATTGCAAATATTCTTCTCTTCTTTTATCCCAAGCAAGATATTTTAACACCCAATTGCTTGATTCATGAATTCATTCAAATTATTTACCTCGGCAATGATTAGCATGACTTTCTTCACATTATCACATTAGCTATACAAAAATTGGTTGATAAAATAGTCCTCATCCCTTGTCAGATAATAAATGATTTTTTTCAATTATGATGCATACATAGAAGAAGGTCTATTTTCTTCCTCTAGCTTTCTAACCTTTGAAACTTTCTAGTTACATGTTGAATTTTGTGGTTTTGACTGCTTTCTTTTGTTTTTTATCTTGTATCTCTTGACGTGTTGATCACTTTTTAGAGCTAAGAAGATTTCTCAATGAATAGTGTCTATGGTGTTGCTCTTGATGAGGATACTCTTGGCAAAATATTAGAGGAGAAATATAGTGTGCCATCCCAATAGATTAGACATGATTTCTCAAATATATTTTTCATTACAGGATTACCACACAAGGAAACAATACAAGAATATACAAGTGATACAAGAAGTTGCAAAATTGAGTTGGAACTATTGTTGTCTCACACATCTAATCCACTAAGAACATAAGATTCTGCACTAGCATTTGTAGAATTTTCTTTTTTCTTTGAGTCAAAATTAAGTCCTTTTGCATTTGTCCAATTGAAACTATGTTTCTTGTTATATGAGGAAGATGCAATACTTGAGTGAGATGGTTTACCTTCCCATCCTTCACGCATAGTTTTTTGTTTCCTATAAGCTCGTTAGGATGAGTCTTATCATCACTTGTTTCAACAAATCTAGGAATTACCATTTAGAAGGGCTCGTGATGTGTTTTGAATCACTTGAATCACACGGATTACCATTAGATTTTGAAAGATTGGTAGAAATTGTATTTATCATATGGTTCTCAACCATAAACAACCTCTCTAAATCATCTAAACTTGTGGATGCATAGTTTCTTGTGGCCTTCTATTGTTTTGATTGTTCAACTTGCAATCAAATTCAAAGTGAAAAAGTTTTCCAAAATTCCAACATCCCTTATTATCACTACATGAATCATCTCTTTGGAAATTCACATGGCATGTTCGGCTCCCCTACCTTGTGCATTAGTTTATTGTTGACCTTGCTCTTCATTACAGTTTCCACTTCCACTTCTCAAGCATTTCTCTTGACCTCTTCCTTTCTTAAGGTAGTGTACGTATTAAGAACGTGCTTTTCCTAAGGAGTTTGAGTCTTTATGATAGATTTTTTCTTCAATTATTACCATGGAAACAAAGGTCAAAAGAATTTGGGATATTCTCCCTTGTCATAATAGAAGTTTTGAACTCCTAATATGTGCTACAAACTTGACTATCAAGACCACCACATGCTTGAAGGATGACTCTCCTGTCAACCTTAGGCATCTATGTATAGCTACTCAAAGCAACAAGGACCACAAATGTAACTAAAATCCACAAATGAATGTGTAATCTCCACCTTGGGAAAGTATCCGCATGAGTGAAAGTTGGCTGGACACTTGCATCCATGCCCTTGGCCTAGAGGTATATGTATGGGAGGAGTTGGATGGGTGGATATGTGATCTCTCTTACCCCTGTGGTTTTTCTAGTTATTTTAGTCTTTGGAGTTGATGTTATGCCACAACAATGGTATCAAGAGCCAAGATAATTCATTGAGCTTTGATCTTTTTTGTGATGGTTTTCTAGCATATGACATTCTTCTATATACATTTGTGAGTGTTTTTCAGTCCGTGTAGTTAGTAGAGCCATGTAGTCAGTTTCCATTATGTCTTTGTACTCGGTACAACCACCACGAGTGGTTTTTTCCACTTGATAGAGCACAAAGTTCACGCCTTTTGACACCTCGCTAAGGTAGATCAAAGCCCTTACACGGTCCCTCAACTATCCTAGAGGTATCCCAAGATAGGCAATCATTGTGATCCCACTTAGTTCAAGCAATGTGAAAGCTTCTTGGTGGAGCATCGCAAGATGGACTCTCCATTTTCTTACTCGATATGACACAAGTCTTTGTGTCTTTGGCTATATAGGCATGAAAGTAAGTTTTACATCATATATGGGATCTCACGATAACCCTGTCATAAGCCCACAATAGGAATGTGCGCAACTTGCTCCTAATTTATCTACCAGAACGGTGGAATAGAAGATCTTCCAACCAACCTTCAAGACATGAAGGCTTCACATACCAATCATGGATTTTGAATAAAGAATTTTTCTCTTTCACTTCCAACTTCATAGCATAAGCTAAGTATCATTTCTTTTGATTTGCTTCAAATCATGTTCACCGTGCAATGATGCACTAGGAGCAGAGTGGAGATGGATTTTATCTTAGAGGTGTGAGTTTTCTAGTAAACATGGAACACATTTTATATATGCATATGGTATATATGGAATGTGTATTGAGCTTTGATGTGGCAAGCATAAGGGGAATTAGTTCTTTGTTCTTATAAGTTATTCTTGGTGACTTTAAAGATCCGTGAATAGTGAGAAATTTGAGCTTTCTATGTTTCTTGAGAAATGTGAAAGATCTTTTCGTATGACCATTTCACACACATTATTTGCATTTCCTTTTTGTTGTATCTCAAATCTATAAACACTATTGATTTATTTTAGATGGTGAGTCTATTTTGAATTATGATATATTTTGTAAATTTTCAAGAAAGTTACTTCTTCTATCTTTTTAGTGGAGTATCAAAGAAGTGTAGATACATGTTCCAGTATACAAATGAATAAAACCCTATGCATGTTTTTTCATGAAAGAAAATGGCAGTTTGCATAAGCACATGACTAAAGTTTTGATAAACACATATGCATGTCGCAGCATTTCTCTAAGTATAAAATGACCCAAGCTCCCACATCAAAAGTGAATATATGGATATCTCTCTTCATGCAAGGATTAGTGGATGGATGAAGCTATGATGGAGGAAAATACAACATCCAATTAGCTCATCTTTATTTTCCATGCCAAAGGAATGCATGGAAAAACGCATTTCGAATAAAGTACATGAAATATATGACTTCTTAAAAATAAATCAAAAGCATAAAAGTTTACCGGTATGGGGCTTCATGACCATTATCCTTTTATGATTTTTTTATGTTGGCAACACCAACAAAATCTAACACAGATTGAGAAACCTTAACTTCAATTCCTTTTTATGGAACCTCAAGCTCCATAAAACCCATGGCATGCCTAATTAGCAAGGCCAAGGATTGAAGCCACAACTCAAAACTTTCTTTTTGTATTAGCCATAAGTTAATGGATATAAGATATGAGATTGAAAGACATCCAAAGCAAAAACGTAAACGTATTTGAGACCCTACACACAATGATGTGTTAACCTCATACTAATAGGGGAAGAGAATGGGATACAATGGGAAGTTACGAAAAATGATTAAACCATCTCACCATTTTGAAGTGGTCATTTCTTCCCCAAATAGGGCTCTCCCTTTATTGATTAGAGTTATGATACATTTAGAGCTTTACAAAAATTTCTTCAAAGAGTGAATACTTGCAATTTATTGGAGCATATGTGGAGAATACGAATATTAAGTGGGTAAAAGAAATTTTGAATGCCACTACTCGAAGATATGGTCTATGAATAACTAAACATTTATCAATATGTTCAAAGATATAACCATTTGGCTAAGAGTATGATGGACACATAAATATATCCTTTAAAGCAAATGCATATTTATGTCAACTAATAATATCTAGTAAGAGAATATTAGCTTTATCATCAAAATGACATAAACATAGATAACTTTGGTTGCATCAGGTCAAATAAATAAATCATAGGCTCAAAGTATTTTCAAGAATAAATAAAGACTTTGTAGGGATATAACATACAAGAATGTTTTTGGTACTTGATTGGACCAAGCTGAAAGTTTTATTGATAAACAATCATCGTGCAAGAGCTAAAGTTGTCTACATGAAGGTGAAAATGTAATGCAGATGGTATGGGAAATCTAGCTTTACATTATCACTAAAGTGGGTTCACTAGTATGGGACACTAGATTTAAGGTTAATGGAAGCTTAAGCTTAAGGATATTAGTTTGATTTCTAGATGAATTTGAAAAGGAAATGAGCATAAATGAAGCTCCAATTAGTATAAAAATTTGGAGCACCACTTTCCTTTAAAACCTACATTTTTCAAGGATGCGAAATCTTTAAAAGGGGGGAGAAAGCTATCATTGATATGGTACCTCTAAGAAAAAGATGCATTCTTTAACTTCTTTGTGAAATTTAAGGAGTACATTTGATAACAACTACCTGAGCATGTTTGAAATTACAAGTGAAAAAATCCAAGTAGTGGATATGCAAGGATGGAACTCATTGAAGTTTTCCAACAACTTGAAGCATATCCATGGTAAGGTACTTGCGAATGGATAAGATGGATGAAGAAATTTTGGATAGTTATGCATGAAAACTTTCTTAAGTCATAGGGTTGCCACATAACTATTAATCCCTAGAAGAGAACAATTAAAGGTTGAGAGAACATCAACAAGATATTAAATACTTAAGCGAGATGAAAACTCATGAAGATATGAGTTGAAGATCTGAAGAAAATCCCATAGGTAAGTATCATTGAAGAAGCGATTTACTAGAGAAAAGACAGTCTTATCTCAGGTGAACTTGGTTAGAGAAAATTTGGGAGAGCCGAAGGACCTAGATTTATCAAAGTGATCAAACTTTTTATGGTTTTGTAAATCATGCCAAGGAAAGTTTAAAGGTCAACCAAAGAAATATTTGAGGTATAAGATTAATTGGCATGAGATTTAGAAACCTTAGTCTTTTCTCTCAAGAATATGATGTGAAATAATTCCCGGATGGAATTCATGTTCATAGGAAACTATTAGAGAGCATTAAAAGAACAAAGAAGGTTAAAAGATTAAGGATGATTTTCTATGGACTTAAGACATAACTCAAAGGTATAAAACAGTAAGCACTGACTCCTATTGAGAATTTTCTCTGATGGTGAGAGAGAAAAAACACTCAATATCCCATGGAAAAAAAACATCAAGATAAGCCTTAAAGAGACCGCTATTGAGAATAAGTTCTTAGGTTTATAAAAATATAAAGAGATTTATCATCTTGAATAATATAAGTGGACTTGGGTGTATTTGAAATAGGGTACATGGAAAAAGGTTAACGTGTACCTTAGAAAAAGACTATCCTTTATCCTCTTAAAAATGTGCATTCCTTTTTTAATAAGAATGCATTACCAACTTTGGATGGTATAGTAGATGTGGAAAGACGTGGCTAACAACTTTAGGGACTTTTGTTAAACTCCAAAAGTAAGGAGCTTGCTTAAACTTCACGTATATTCACACATAAAATCTTGAAAAATGGAATGATCTATAAAAGATCATTAATTTAACCATTGAATGATGAGGACAAATGATTCAAGCATGTTTCCAAGAAAGGTTTGGGATATGATTCTAGGAAAACGTATCTCTTCTTGTCAGAACTTGGAACTAAAAGCATAGAAAAACTTGAATCATTTTATCATTTAAATAGATGTGGAATCTAGTAAGAGGTTTTTCCCAAACAAGGGAAAGACATCTTGATGACTTGAAAGGTATTGTTCATCAATTAGTTTAAGGATATGAAGGCATCTATGAGATAAATGATTTGTTCAAATTTGAAAATCTTTGGAAACCTTTGAGGTTAGTATACAAAACTATGTTGAGAACAAACCAAAAGTAGTTCAAGATAGTTAGTACTCATCATGTTTGCAAGAACCTAGTAAGATGATATGAACAAGGAAATTGGGTATAAACATAGAGTTATAGTCCAATTAGTATGTCCAATTCCTAAAGATATGATATTGGTATTTTGATTTAAAGATACTAGAGTTTATAGGAGTAAACCATGTAAGAGCAAAGAAAACTTCCAAGGTTTATTCTAGGAAAATTATACATTATCTAGACAAGGATCCACTAGTTAAATGAACTTTCAATATTCGGCATATTTAACACTTAGTTTCAAGAAGGAGAGGATATTATTTATCCTCATTTTATTGAGCATATTTTGAAAGTTACTCAGTAGACCCTCTTTTCCTAAGTTCATGCATTTTTTCTAAGTCGTGGGAAATACAAGTAGAGTATATTTGTAATTGTAAGGGACTATATAAGTTACAATCAAGTATAGAACATCTAAATATTCCTCTACTTTTTTATGAAAGTGGAAGATGAATCTAGTCTCGGCCCTTTTCAAGAAAGAGGTAGAATCTCTATTGCATACTCATTGAAAAATTATACATTTCAAGGAAGGTACAAAGTGTACAGAAATGTAAGATTTCTTTGAGATCATCGTTTGTAAAAGTGCCAAAGGGAAACAACTAAGCTATGACCATCAAAGAAGTCCACCCATTTTAGTAGTCCATAGATACAAGGCATCCATCTACCTTTATTTGGAATAAGGGAAAGTGATTTGCTTGGGGAATTTGATTCCTTTCCTTTGAGATTAAGGAAGGTAGTAGCCCTTATATAATTGCTAGAAATGAATCTAAAGAGAGAAATGACCATGCTCAGAGTATAGATCATGGTCCATGGGGGAGTAATCCACATATGGTGCTTCTACGCATTTTTAAGAACAAAAATGCTTAGATGATGGAATATTGCTATATAGTTCATGGGTATACTCGTTGAAAATCAATAGTCAATATGCCCATAAAAAATCAGCGGCATTGGTATAACCATCGGAATGAGCATCAGTATGAGCATCGGTTATTTACTAGAAATTACCGACTCTCATTTTGACGCTTATACCAACACAACAAATTAATCGGACCCGAGAGCCAAAATTTGACATTTGCTCATGTTTTGAACCAAAGTCTGCTACTATGGATTTTGCACACGCAAACTACATTATGAGTATATTGTGTACACACATCTCTCTCTTTCTCTCTCTCTCCCTCTCTCTGTGTCTCTCTCTCTCTACACACCTCTCTATTTCTCTAGATCTGAAATTTTGGTAAGTATCACACATATTGTAGCACCCTTTCTCTTTCCTTGTGTTTCCCTTTTCTAATTTCTCTTCTCCTTAGTTTCGCAGGAGCTTTTTGGCGGTAATTCTTTGGAATGTGATGAAGGAAAACACTAAGTGGACTTTCATGACAATGATCCAAACAATTACATCGATGTAAGTGATTGTTTTGTTTTCGATTGACATAGAGTGATAGAGAGAGAGAGAGATGAAAGAAAGAGAGAGATATAGAGAAACATAAAGAGAGAGAGAGAGAGAGAAAGAGAGATGAGAGAGAGAGAAAAAGAGAGTGAAAGAGAGAGAGAGATAGAGAGAGAGTGAAAGAGATAGAGAGATATCAAATAGAAAGAGAATGAGATAGAGAGAGATGCATACATAGATACACATACATATGCATACACATACTCACATACATATTATACTTACATAATTACATACACACATGCATATTACATACACACATGCATATTACATACACACTCACATACATATTACATACACACATGCATATACATACACATACATATTACATACTCACATGCATATGCATACATACATACACACACATATGCATACACACATATACATACATACATGCATATTACATACACACATGCATATTACATAAACACATGCATATACATAGACATACACATATGCATACTCATACTCACATACATAGATGTATGCACACATATACATACATACATGTACACACACATGCATATGCATACATACATACACACACATCTACATGTACACACACATACATACATACATACATACATACATACATACATACATACACACAGGCATATTACATACACATGCATATACATAGACATACACATATGCATACTCATACTCACATACATAGATGTATGCACACATATACATACACACAGGCATATTACATACACACATGCATTTTACATAAACACATGCATATACATAGACATACACATATGGATACTCATACTCACATACATAGATGTATTCACACATATACATACACACATGCATATTACATACACACATGCATATTACATAAAAACATGCATATACATACACACAGGCATATTACATACACACATGCATATTACATAAACACATGCATATACATAGACATACACATATGCATACTCATACGCACATACATAGATGTATGCACACATATACATACATACATGTGCACACACATGTATACATACACATATGCATATGCATACATACATACACACACATCTACATGTACACACACATACATACATACATACATACATACATACATACATACATACACACAGGCATATTACATACACACACATATACATACACACTCACATATGTATACACACACATATGTGCATACACACATGCATATGCATAAATACATACACACACATATGCATACATACATGTATACACACACACATGTATACATACACACATGCATATGCATACATACATACACACACATTTGCATGTACACATGCATATACATACACATGATTCTGAGAGCATACTATGCACTTGAGAGACACGGACTAGAGTAACCTATATAAAGAGTGACTAGCATTCCAAGCCTCTCCAAGGGTCCAATGACACTTAGAGATTGAGCCTAAGCTTCATGGTGATTTCCATGTGCAATCTCTAGGCATCATAGAACGCCTATAAACTGTGTTAAGGTGTTATATGATACTTAGGAGTCATGTGATATAGTGGGGCCTTTAGGCCATGGTCCATGTGCATGGATAATGGACCATGGTACATGAAAAATATAGTAAGACGTTTATATTGACAAAAAAAGATTGCTCGAGAGAGTCTAGAAATTGGAGGTTGCATGCCATTACCCATTGGGCTATGACTACTGCCATTGGTCAAAGTCCTCACATGTTATATTGTAAATTACTTTAATTTTGATTGCCAGAAACATATTCCATATTTTTAAATCCTCATTTTAATGACTTTCATCAATGCTTGCATGCATGCAAGAGTAGGTGATGGGGGCATTAAGCTACTTAGTACTCCATTTGTGAACATTGCATATATTGAATCATTCTGATTGTTCACGAACACTGCAGACCTACGAGTAGTCTCTCCTGATGGGGGAAGTATCTCAACCCCTAAGCAACGACGAAGCGTGAATGACCTCCACAGGTATCCTTCTTCGACCTACAAGGAGAAACAATGTCTACAACATGAGCTAGTTGAATGCTCACAACTGCGAGTCAAGCAGATACCTCACTTCACTCCAGCAAGCTTTTCTCAGAGATTATACAGAGAATGAATCTCAAACTTGAGTGAACTTTAGAGGACTCTAATAGCTACCCAATGACACCAAAATCATAGCAAATGGATACATAGAGAAGGAGAACCAGCCCTTACAATAGAGAGCAAAATATTTCCAACAGAGCCTACACACCAAGAGAGAAGTGTGCCCCTAAAATCTTGGAACTACCTTCCCATATCAGCCTCCTAACTTGGAGGATTTAGTTGAGATGAATTGGGGAGTGGTTGAGTGACTTTTCTTGATGGAATCTCGTGGCTTTTGGCTTCCTTTGATTGCTCCACATGTCCATAAAATATTCCCCACGAATTTGTAGCTTGAAGCTTGACTTTTAACACTCCCCCTCAAGCTTCAATTCTTCATCCTCATCCAAGCTCCTTCATGTTGATGCTTTGCTTGAAATCTTCATTCCATCCAAAGCCTTTGTAAACATGTCGCCAACTTGGTCTTTGGTACCAATATGATGTACTGAAAATTCCTTGGATATCACCTTTTCCCTTATGAAGTGATGGTGCACTTCAATATGCTTGGTTCTAGCATGATAGACAGGATTCGATGCTAGATGAATGCTACTCATATTGTCACAAAAAATTGGATATGTGTCAACCTGCAAATTAAGCTCCATAAATAACTTCTTAATCCACATTAGCTCACATGTGACTTGAGCCAAAGCTCTATACTCAACCTCGGTGGAAGATAATGCCACCGTGGGTTGCTTCTTTGAAATCCATGAGATGATCTTGCTACCTAGCATGACTAGGTAACCACTTGTACTTCTTCTATCCTCCTTGAAACCGGCCCAATCCGCATCAGAATAAGCTTTGACCTGCATATCATCATCAAATGAATAGAACAATCCTTCATTTATAGTGGCCTTGAGATATCGTAACATTCTTCTTGCAGCTTGCAAGTGTGTAGTCCTTGGACTATGCATAAATTGTGATAACACTCCAACTCCATATGCTATGTCAGGCCTAGTTATTGTGGCATAATTGAAAGAGCCTACAATAGAGCGATAAAGAGTTACATCCTCTAATGGCTCTCCATCAATGGAGCTTAGCTTTACATTAACTTCCATGGGATTTGAAATAGGCTTGCAATGTAGCATCCCAAACCTCTCAAGTAGGTCTAGAATATACTTCCTTTGTATGAGCATAATACCTTCTTCTTTGTATACAACTTCAATGCCAAGAAAATACCTAAGATCTCCAAGATCAGATATCCTAAACTCCTTTCCAAGCTTTGCCTTGATCTCCTCAATGCCCTTTGTATCATTACCTGTAATGATAAGATCATCTACATACACACACATGTAGACTACAAGTTCTCCTCTTTGTTTGATGAAGAGAGATGGATCCGCCTTGCATTGATTGTAACCACATTTGATCAAATAGTCCACCAATCTTTGGTTCCAAGCCCTTGGAGCTTGCTTTAGGCCATAAAGTGCCTTCTTCAACCTGAAAACATGATGTGGAAACTCTTTATGAACAAAACCTAGTGGTTGCTCCATGTATACCTCTTCTTCCAAGTCTCCATTGAGAAAGGCATTCTTGATATCCAATTGGAAAAGCATCCATCCTTTGCTAACAGCCATTGCAATGAGTGTCCTAATGGTGCTCATCTTTGCCACGGGGTTGAATGTCTCTTCAAAGTCCACTCCATAGGTTTGTGCAAAACCCTTGGTCACCAATCTTGCTTTGAACCTAGAAATAGATCCATCTGAATTCCTCTTTACTTTATACACCCACTTATTACCTATTACCTTCATGTTCTCCTTCTTGGGCACTAGAGTCCATGTTTGATTTTCCTCAAGTGCGTGGATCTCTTCTTGCATTGCCTCTTTCCATTCGGTGTACCTGCTTGCATCTTCATAGCAATCGGGCTCATGATCTTCTACTACTTTGTTCATATATGCATAATGCGTTGCCATGTGTGAATCATAAGTAAACCTTTGAGTTGGATACTTAACTCTAGAAGACTTCCTTTCTTCACCTTTTGGAGGAATAAACCTCCTTTGCCTTGGAAACTTGATCTCTTTCTTTGACGTGGCTTCTTTCTCCATCATGTGTCCTTCATCATCTTCAACTTCATTACCTTCTTCATCCAACTCCACCAATGTTGCTTTGCCTTTGTTGATTGATTGTGCTTCATAGCTTGATGAAGATCTCCCCCTGCATGGTTAGTTCATGCTTGAACTATCTTCATTGATGGAACACCTTGGGCGGCTTAGCTCTAGGTCGATTTGTTCTTCATCATGTCCATGCTTTTCTTCTTCATAGTCCTGCATATAATCATACTTCTTATACCAAGGGAGTAGCTCATCAAATGCTACATCCCTTGATATCCTCAAGTCCTTTGTGTTTGGGTTGAAGCACCTGTAACCTTTATGATCATTTGAATATCCTAGAAACACACACTTTTCTGCCTTTGGTTGTAGCTTGTGCCTCAATTCACTTGGCACATGTACATAACAAGTACATCCAAATATCTTCAAGTGGGAAAGATCAGGTTTCTTATAGGCTTGATATGGTGTCAAGCCATGGATCCCTGAGGTAGGAGCCCTATTCATAAGATACACGGCGGTATTTGTTGCATCACTCCAAAACATGTTAGGTACATTCATCTCATTAAGCATTGCTCTAGCGATCTCGGCAATGTATCTATTCTTTCTCTCTGCTACTCCATTTTGTTGGGGTGTGTACCTTCATGCTACTTGCCTCTTGATGCCATGATCCATTAAAAAATCAGAAAACTCATTTGAGAAATATTCTCCCCCTCCATCGGACCTTAGCTTCTTGATATATGTACCTGTTTCCTTCTCTACCATTGCCTTGAATGCTTTGAAACATGTAAACACATCTGATTTGTTTTTTATGAAATAAACCCAAACCATCCTTGTGCAATCATCTATAAAAGTGACAAAGTACTTGTTACCTCCAATGGATTGCTCTTTGGTTGGCCCCCACACATCTGTATGTTTCAACTCCAATGGATGTTGGCTTATGTAGCCACTCTTCTTGAATGGAAGTCTCGCTTGCTTCCCTAGTTGACAAGATTCACATAAATGCTTCATACCTTGTCCTTGGAAGTTGGGAAGACCTTCAACCAGCCTCTTGAATTGCATTTCCTTCATTCTTTGTATGTTGATGTGACCTATCCTCTTGTGCCACAAGTCCAACTCCGAAATCCTCTTGTTTCCATATGTGAAGTAGACATGTTGAGTGGAATGAGAATTTACCTCCAAAGTGAAGAGTCTCCCTTGCTTCTTTCCTCTTGCTATGACCTTGTAACCTTGCTTAGGGTTCTCCACAAAGCATCCACCTTTGTTGAACCTTACTTGATAGCCTCTTTCAACCATTTGCCCAACGGACACCAAGTTCTTTGTGATAGTAGGTACATGCAAGACATCCTTGAGACATCTTCCTTCCTCCTTGTCATCCAAAGCTACATCTACAACATGGGAGATCTCATGGGCTGTATCATCACCTGTTTCTACATGTCCTTTACCTTTGGGAACATGTAGATTAGTAAACCAAGAAGCATTGCAACTCATATGGTTGCTACATCCACTATCAATATACCAAGTGTTATCTACTTTGCTTGAATTCCCATTCATGTGCATCATCAAGAGATTGTCATTTTCTGAACTTGTAGAAGCATAATTACCTTGGCCTTTGTATGAAGAACCTTGATTATAGCTCCTTTGGTTTCCTCCTTGGTAGCAATCTCTAGCATAGTGGCCAAACTTGCCACATATGTAACATCCTTCGCCATCTTGATTCCTGTTTTGTTGATGTCGTCCTCCTCTTCCTCTTGTTCTTCCTCTCCCTCTTTGAGATGAGGTGCCTTGGTCATGTCATTGATTGCTTGAGTGGCCTTGCCTTCCTCCAAACCTTCCTTTGCCCTTTCCTTGTCCTCGTCTTCCTTTGCCCCTTTGATTACCTGCATAGAAAACTTGTGCATCCTTGCTTTTAGTTGAACTTCCACCTATGTTCATTTCTTCGGTGACCATGAGAGCAACCAATTGCTCAAAATCGGGAAGATTATCCCTTACATAAACTGAAGTGGTAAAGGGTTTCCACTTCTCATAATCTCTCAAACCATTGAGAGTATAAGCCACAAGATCGTCATCGTCTATGTGGCTTCCAATGGATCCCAATGCATCTGATAACTCCTTGACCTTAAGTATGTAGTCATTTATGCTACTCCTTGAGCTCTTCCTAAGGTTGTTGAGCTCATTCTTGAGTTGGATCTTCCTTGCTTTGGTGCTTTTTGAATAAATCCTTTCAAGTGTCTCTCATACCTTCATGCTTGAATCCAAGTCTTGGATATGGCCGATCATGCTATTGCTAATGTGTTGGGAAAGAATAAAGATAACCCTCTTGTCTCTTTCATTCCATTCCCTAAAGGCCCTTCTCTGGTCATTGGTTGGATTCTCATCCAACCTAGGTCTTGGTTCACTTCCACTAATCAACCCCCAAAGGCCCTTGCCCATAAGATAGTTGGAGACCCTAAATCTCCATGGTTGATAGTTACCTTTGTCTAGCTTTTCAATTTGAGTGTTGAAGTCTCCCATATCTAGTCTTTGATACTTGAACTAGCCCTTGGCTAATGCTCCAATGTGTGTAAAATGAAAATGAGGCTCTGAGGTTACCTCAATCCAAAGCTTTCCTTAGATGGACACCTTGTGCTCTTGAAACTTTGAGTAGAATAGCTCCCCCTTGATGTGAGCTACCTCCAAGAAGCTTTTGTTGATGCAAATCTTCAACCACCAACTCCAAGAGGTCTTCTTGCTTGTATGTGATGCCTCCAAGATGCCCAAATGCTCTGATACCACTGATGGGGGAAGTATCTCAACCCCTAAGCAACGACAAAGCGTGAATGACCTCCACAGGTATCCTTCTTTGA
>CM035442.1:39237500-39247500 GCA_020310875.1 Ceratopteris richardii | reverse complement strand
AATGACGAGTATGTGGGAGTGAATTTCCAAAATGAAGAAGGATATGATGTTTTTCACATAGGGATACAAATGATAAAGGTATCAAAAATAGAAGAGGACCAGGAAAAAGAAATGATATTGAAAAATGGAAAAACACAATATTTGGAAGAGGTAAAAGCTGCAGATGCAATAAAAGATAAAATCTTAGGCAAATATAGAAAAAACAAACATAAGGAAATAGAAAAAGATCAAGAGGATGAAAAAAATGAGAAAATGACAAACAAGGATCAACAGTTTGATGTACCTGCAAATTTCAAGACTTATGAAGTAGAAGACATATTACTTCTAAAAATAAAACCAAAGAGAGAAAAGAAAAAAGGAGAGGCATATGACAATGAAGAACAAACTAAGAAGGTAATGATCACCCAGGAAGAGGGGGAAGAAAGACATATTGTAATAGCTGATGACATGACAAATCAAGAGGAGGAAGCATTAAGAAATTTGGCCAGGGACTATAGGGATGTGTTTGCTTATAGCTACAAGGATTTGAAAGGTATTGATCCTAAAATTTGTGAGCATAAGATTCCTATTACACATGATGCAAAGCCTAGCAAACAAAGACATTACACATTCAATGATAAATACTCTACTAAAATAAAGGAAGAAATTGATAAGCTGCTGACTTCCAATTTCATCTATGAGATTGAATACACAGAGTGGATATCTCCTATAGTTGAACATAATTGAGGAATTGAAAAGAAACAAGAAAGGAAAACAAGAAAGAGTTAGTGCAGACTCAAAGAATCTACAAATGATTTCTGAAGAGTATCAACTAATAGGAGAACACTTGTATAAGAGAGGGATGGATGGATATTTAAGAATTTGTGTTCCTGAAGATAAATATGTGGAAATGTTAGAAATGGCACATTCTAGAGTGACAGGAGGACATTTCTCAAGTGAAAGGACTGCTAAACTCATATTATATTCTGGTTTTTGGTGGCCAACCCTATTTCCTGATGCAAGAACATATGTAAAAAGATGTGACATTTGTCAGAGGGTGAGTCAACCAAACAAAAGAGACAATATGCCATTAGTTCCATTGATTTCAGCAAGAGCATTTAGTAAATGGGGGTTGGATTTCATTGGACCCATACATCCTCCAGCAAAACAATCCCATGCTTAATATATACTAGTAGCCACAAATTACCTGACCAAATGGGCAGAGGCCAAGGCTACAAAAAGAAATGATGCTCAGACTACTGCAAGGTTTCTCTATGAGAATATCATTACCATATTTGGACTACCAATTGAATTGGGAAGTAATAGGGGGACTCATTTTTTGAACCAAATCATAGAAAACATAACTGAATATTTCATGATTAGTCATAGAAAGTCATCCCCATATCACCCACAAGCCAATGGGTTAGCAGAAAGTACTAATAAAGTACTTTGCACTGTATTGTCAAAATTGGTAAACACAAACAGGAATGATTGGGATTTACAACTTAGTCATGTCCTATGGGCCTATAGAGTGGCATACAAAACTGCATTAGGAACCACACCATTCAATCTGGTATATGGACAAAATGCAGTTATGCCCATAGAATTCCTTATTCCAGCACTAAAGGTGGGAAGTCAATACAAATGGACTGGACATGAATTATCTGAGAGAGTGATGGAATTGGAAAAACTGGGAGCTTCTAGACTCCAAGCAATTATGAGCATATATGCAGATAAGAAAAGACAAAAAGCTTCTCATGATGTTCATATTAAAGAAAAATATCTACAAGAAGGAGATCTAGTTCTGGCATACACAGTGAAGAACAAAAGCACCAGGTCATAGAGTATGAGGAAGAAGATAAAGAAGAGAATGACTGCAAAGAAGAAAAGCAGATAGAAGTAAAACAACTGGAATTAGAAGCTAGGTTGGAAAGAATACCTAAAGATATAAGATCTACTTGCAAGGTTATCATGAGCAATATAGAACAATTTAGACCATCAAGTAGAAACATGATCATATCAGGCATGGTAGCTGAATCTGAGTTTGTAAGAGGCAGCAAAATCATTAATGAGCACAGGAAAGAAAAGGAACAGTTAGTAGAACAGTTGAAAATTGTTCAAGAAAGGAATGAGGATTTGACCAACAGAGTGATTTCCTTGGAAGAATTGGAAGTTCAACAACAGAACAAGATCCAATATCTTGAAGAGAAGTGTGCAAAACAGACAGAGCATAGTAGTAAAATGGAGATGGAGCTGAAGAAAATTGAAGGAAGATACAGAACCTTGCAGAGTTCATATCAAATCATGGTCAAAGCAAATGAGGAAATAAACAAGTTATTAATGGAAGAAGGCCAATTGAAGGAAGAAAGCAAGACTGTACAGGTGACATAGGATGAGAAGGAAGATATGAACAAAGAAATTATGAGATTGCAAACAGAGTTGAAAGAAGCTAAGGAGTTGGAAAAACAAGCAAGTATACATGCTGCTACTTCAATGAGGGGATATAATAAGTTACATATGGATATAGAAAAAGAAAGAAGTGATTGACAGTTGAGTATAGAAAAGGAAAGAGATGAGTGGAAATTTGAAAGAGAGTTGTGGACCTCTCAAAATAAAAGTTTAATGTTGATGATAGAAGAGCTACAGAAAATTTTGGAAAAACCACAAACTCAGATTGAAGAGCAGGAAGAAACTACACAAGCAGAGGACTATGAAGTAGGAGATGATAACAGAACCCAACATGGTGATGAACAAGAAAATAAAACAGCATTAGAGGAATACTCAGAGGAGTTTGTTCAGAGACTTCTAACAGACAGAGAATCCAGAATGGAATTTATTAGAAAAATGCATAATGAATACGAGGAACAAATTGTTAATTTTGCTCTGAATAAAGGAATAAATCCGGATCAACACCATTGGGCTGCAGATATACCCTTTTGCATGATTATTGAAAGTATTAAAAATTATCAATTGGCAAGGGTGGGATTACCTCCAAACAAGTATTTAGAATATGAAGAAGACATCAACGTGACAAAGAAATTATTTGAAAAAGCCAATCCTAAATGGAGAAACAGGTGGTTGGATGCCAACAAAGAATGCAGGAAAATATGGAAAGAAGCACCAATTCAGTTAAAAATTAATCCATCTTATTGTCTAGTAGCAAGGAGAAGGGAGTGGATAGTTTTCTAGGAAAGAAGGAATGCAAGACAAATTCCATCAAAATGGTTGAATTTCCCAAAGATAGCGGGACCAAAGGCAGGAACATGGCCAACAAAGAAATATATGGTTGACACTGCAGAGTCTGCCATATCTACATACAAAGATGTTAATGACCCAGCCTATATTTTATTGATCAGAGTGATGAGACTCATATTGGCATGTATAGAGACTTTTACGGATACAGATGTTAGAACTCTGAATTACATTGGTTTTAACTCACCATCTGATGCGTTATTATTTGATCTCAGTGAAACTCTAGAGAGGATCTGTTTAATGGCTTATTATAGCAGAACAATATTTTTGGGTAGTCATTATCTTCAGATTTTTGAGGATGCATTTGATTATGGATTCTTTGAAAGAGAATCAGAAATATTTGGAAATTTATCAGTAGTAACAAAGTCTCGGCTCACTGCCTATGAAGCTGCATACACATAATATCTGAAGAAAGATGTAATAGATAAACCAGAAGCTGTTGTGCAATGGAGAAAAGCATTATTTGAAATGGTGAATAACTTGAATATCACAGAAAGGAAAAGTCATGACTTATTGTCACAGGTATATCAGAGAAAGAAGTGAAGGAAGCATTCATGGAATATCAGCAAGAATATCTTTTGTCAGGAGCCAAAAGGTCTAGGAGGGGAAGAATGTTAGAAGAAGCATTTTTTGAAGAGAAATATTTGTAAACTGATAAAAAAATGTAGAAATATTTATGCAAATGATGTAAAAATGAGGAAGAGTCTTCCTCATGTAAATTAGAATCATATGTAATTTTTCTAGATTTTTTGGAAACTCTTAGATAGCCTATTTTTAAAATAGAAAGGAAAAGGACCAAAATTCAAGTGTGAAAAGGGACACTTGAAAATGTATAAAAGATAATTTCCTCTATTTTGAGAGGGTTGGTTAATTGTATTTGATGCTATCCAAGTAATGAGAAGAGTTTCCTGCAGAAAATCGTATTCCTTCCTTTCAAGTACTTTCTTTGATTTGTGAGTCTATTCTATGTGTATCCATGGAATTTGCAAGCTTCTATTGTGTATTTCTGATGAATGTGTATGAAGAGAGTTGATTCATAATGTATTAAGTGAGAAACTGCTGAAGAATAGTGCTGGAGATGAAAATCGTCAAGTTTCACAGAATCGCGATTGTCTCGTCTGAAGGTTACAGGTATCATTTTTGAGATTTGACTTCATGATTGTGTTCTGCTGAGAAAATAACATGCTTTAGACACCAAGATCATTGGAAATGATGTAGTATTGCTCAAGATAATCAAAACCCTAGAAATTCCTCTTCATCTTCATTATTTCTCAGAAATCCACCCAATTTTCTCTTATTTTTTGGATTCTATCATCTAGAATGTTGATATATTTAGGTAGTGATGTGTGTGAACACTCTAGGACCGCCGGGGCACTTTTTTCCCTCTTTAGGAGGTTTTTTTTCCCCCGGGTTGTATATACACCTATTGCCCTAATGGGCTACTTATCTTTGTACATTCTCTAGTAATACATTCAGTCTTGTGTGTTGTGGTCCAAGCTTCTTCTTCTTCCTTGTGCTGTTCGCGTGCTTCCGCAGACGTCTAACTCCAACAATTGGTATCAGAGCAGGTCGTTGCTTCTTCTAGGGCGCCGTCGACACTCCTCCGTTTGCAGTCTCAGATTTGCACAAAATTTGGTGAGCATACTCAGGATGTTTTCGAGATCAAAACAGCTTTGCTGTGTGGTGCCGAAATCGCGATCTGAGCTCGTTTCGGCCTCCGAACGCACTATCGCAGTGCTTGTGCAGGCTATTTCGTCCTTTTGTGCCAAAGGTATATACCAGTTTCTGTTCGCCAATTTAAGCGTCTCGAAGTCTGCTACAGGTCTAGCAGAACTCGTCTGGGCAGTTTTGTTCAACTTTTTGAGATACAGTCAATTTTCTGCATCAAGGTATTTTAGTCACCGGCCATGGCTGAAAGCAGTGATGTATTCCGTATGTTGGCTGTTGAGGATAAGTTGGATGGTACCAACTACCCATTATGGGCTTATATGATGCGACATGTACTGGTTGCAAAAGGATTGTGGAACATTGTGTAGGGTGTTGAAAGACATCCTGTTACACCTGTAACGACAGGTACTGCAAATATAGGTGTTGGAGCTGATGAAGATGGTGTCGAAGATGATATTCCACAGATTCCTGTTCGTGCTGCTGTTTCTGTTGCACCTACTGCAGAGCAGATTCGTTGGGATGGCAGAGATGCCCAGGCACATGCATTGATAGCTTTGTCTGTCAAACGTGCCATTATTCCTCATATTCGCTCTTGCAGAACAGCAAAGGATGCTTGGGATACACTTAACACTTTGTACCAGGCTAGGAATGAGGCTCGTGTTGCTTACCTCCGAAAACAGTTGGAGAGTGAGCACATGAATGAAGGTGATTCGATGGACAGTTTTCTTACAAAGATCAAAGACCTGAAGGAACAATTGATTTCTGTTGATGAGGTTATACCAGATAGCTCACTTGTGCAGACCGTTCTGAATGGCCTTCCTGATTCATATCAGAGTTTTGCCTCTACTCTTCGATTGATGATGAAAGGCAATCCGAATGCCTTGTCATTTGAGGAATTAGTCTCTGTTCTGTTGCAGGAAGATCAGTCCAGGCAGAACAGGTCCATTATGCGTGTTGCAGATCAAGCTTTCCTGGCTAGTCAGAAGGGCAAAGGAAAATGGAGCTCTTCTACTAGTAAGCAGAAATCTGCAAATTCTGCACAATCGAAGAACCAGGATAAAGATGAGAAGAAATCAGAAAAGCAGAAATTGTTCTGCAAGTACTGTAAAGGAAATGATCATATTATAAAGAACTGTCCAAAACTGGCTGCTAAAGAGGCAAAGAAGAAAGAGGCTGGAATGGTTGTTGCAGAGGCCTCTACACCAAAAACAGAGTCTGCAAATCTTGTGCAAGAAGAAGAATGGGCGTTTACTACTGTCTGCAGTTTTGACCCATCTTCTCATGATCAGTGCATGTCTGCAGTAGACTCAGATGTTTGGTACTTTGACAGTGGGGCGACCAAACATATTACCTCGCAGCACAGTTTCTTCTCTTCACTCGAGCCTGCCCCTACAGGGAATACTGTCACATGCGCCAATAACTCCTCTTATCCTGTTATGGGAGTTGGTAAGATCATTCTGACTACTGCTGATGGTAGTTCTTTCACTTTGTCAGATGCTTTATTTGTGCCAGGGATCAAAAAGAACCTGTTATCAGTTTCTGCATTAGCCAAGATTGGCTTGGTTGTGAAATTCGTTGATGACAGGTGTACAGTCCATGATCTCTCAAATGGCGATGTGATTATTGCTTATCGCATTTTATGTCGTGGGCTGTATAAGCTCATAGACTATGAAAGATCTGTGAATGATTCGGCATGTGCAGTTCATGATTCTCAGGCTATGTCAGATGCAAAGCTTTGGCATGCACGCTTTGGTCATCTGAATTTTGCTAGTTTGTTACGCCTGCAGAAATCTGAAATGGTGTCCTCTTTGCCCAAACTTGAGGCACCTGGAAAACATGTTTGTGAAGGCTGTATTTTGGGCAAAATGCAGCGTTCTTCCTTTCCAAAAGATGGTTCAGTTCGGGCTATGCAGAAATTGCAGCTTGTACATAGTGATGTCTGTGGTCCTATGCAGACACCCTCTTTTGGAAATTACCTTTACTTCGTGACTTTCATTGATGATTTTTCCAGGCATGCATGGGTATATCCACTCAAAGCAAAGTCCGAAGTGTTCATGTGCTTCAAACAGTTTTTGGTTTTGGCTGAAAATCTGTCAGCATGTAAAATGGGCACCCTCCGTTCTAATCGAGGGGGGGAATATATGTCTTCAGATTTTAATGCATTTCTGGCTGAACGTGGGATAAAACACTAGTGTACAGTGCCGTATACACCTCAACAGAATGGAGTTGCTGAACGAAAGAACAGGTCACTCATGGAGATGGCGAGGTGCATGGTCAAAAGTCAGGCTTTACCACATAGTTTCTGGCTTGAGGCTGTCATGTGTGCAGCATATGTACCGAACAGGTGTCCCACCAAAGCGTTGCAGTCCATCACTCCATATGAGGCTTGGCATGACCGCAAGCCATCTGTTGCTCATCTGCGTGTTTTTGGTTGTTTGGCATATGCATTAGTGCCTGAACAACATCGCAGAAAATTGGATGATAAGGCAGTAAAATGTATTTTTGTTGGGTACAGTTCTGAAAGTAAAGGTTATCGTCTGTATCATCCACAGACTAAACGCATTCTGGTTAGCCGTGATGTTGTCTTTGTGGAAGATGCTATTCAGCCATTGCTTTCATGTACTAAGGAGACATCTGTTAGCTCCAAAGACATGTATGATACTTTGATGCCTCTTTTTACAGGTGGACAGGCTAGCGCTGGTCCTAATGAGGCAACTTCTCAGCCTTTGCAGGTTTCATATGATGATGCAGATCATTCCATTTCTGATGCAGATTTACATGATGCACTTGTTGATGAGAGAGCTGATATTGAACAGGCAAAAACTATGCCAAAATGGCTGGTGCAGACTTTGCGTGACAGCAAATTAGATGCACCTTTGTCATATCGTACTCGTTCAGGCTCTCATAGTACCTCCTTTGCATCAGATTGCTATGCTATGGCTGCATCTAGTCTCTGTGATGAGAATGAGCTTGTTTCTTTTGATGAAGCACAAAATTCAGAAAATTGGATGGCTGCTATGCAATCTGAATATGATGCTATAATGAAGAATGGTACATGGTCTTTATGTGACTTGCCTCTTGACAAGAAGGCCATTGGCACTAAGTGGGTATACAAGTTGAAGCGTAAACCTGATGGTACAGTTGACAGGTATAAGGCTAGGCTTGTTGCAAAGGGTTATGCGCAGGAAAGAGGCATTGATTTTGATGAGACCTTTGCACCTACATGCCGTATGACTACTGTTCGGAGCATTTGTGCACTTGCAGCCCATCATGGTTGGAATGTACATCAGTTGGACATTAAAACAGCATTTCTGAATGGTGACTTGCATGAAGAAGTGTATGTTTTTCAGCCCCGTGGCTTTGTGCAGAAAGGGCATGAAAACCAGGTGTGCAGGTTAAAGAAGGCGTTATATGGTTTAAAGCAAGCACCACGTGCTTGGTATGAGAAAATACATGCCTATCTGATTGCACATGGTTTTGAGAGCAGTCCAACTGAAAGCACCTTATATGTTAAGCGTGCTAATGATGTGCTTCTGATCATTGTTGTCTATGTAGACGACATGCTGATTTGCATGCCTCATTTGAGATGTCTGATTTGGGGCATTTGCATCACTATTTGGGCATTCAGTTTATGCAAGTTGATGGTGGAATGGCTTTGTGTCAAACGAAATATATTGACACATTATTGCAGCGTTTTGGCCTTGAAGACTGTAAGCCTATTGCCACTCCTATGGAGACAGGTTTACGATTGAGTCTTCATGATGCTGGAGATGCATTTGATGCTGTTCTCTATCAGCAGGCCGTTGGATGCTTGATTTACTTATGCATTACTCGGCCAGATATTCAGTTTGCTGTCTCACAGATGAGCAGGTTTATGCATTGCCCAGGAGTCACGCATTGGAAAGCGGTTAAGCGCATCTTTCGCTACTTGAGTGGTACTCGACTACTTGGGTTGTTTTATCCCAAGGGGGGATCACTACCGCCAGATTTGCATGCTTTTTCTGACTCAGATTGGGCTGGTTGCTATGACACTCGTGTGTCCACCAATGGTTTTTGCTTCATGCTTGGTAGCTCATGTATATCTTGGTTGAGCAAGAAGCAGCCTACTGTGGCCACTTCCAGTTGTGAGGCTGAGTATAGGGCAGCTTTCACAGCGACTGTTGAGTGTGTGTGGCTCAGACGCCTTATGGCTGATTTGGGTATTGGCCAGTCTTCTGCCACCACCATCTTCACTGACAGTCAGAGCGCATTGGCAGTTGCGAGGAACCCTGTGTTCCATGCTCGCACTAAGCACATTGAGGTGCATTATCACTATGTCAGGGAGAGGTTCTCTGCTGAGGAGATCAGCTTGGCATATGTGCCCACGCAGGAGAACATTGCAGACCTTTTCACGAAGGCTCTGCCTAGGGAGAAGTTTGAAGCTTTCCGCAAAGCTTTGGGCTTACTTCCTTTTGTGGAGTGATTTCCACATAGCTCGGCACTTCCTTATACATGAGTGCCAGCTCCTTGTTCACCGCATCACTTCCAGGGGGGATTTGTTGATATATTTAGGTAGTGATGTGTGTGAACACTCTAGGACCGCCGGGGCACTTTTTTCCCTCTTTAGGAGGTTTTTTTCCCCCGGCTTGTATATACGCCTATTGCCCTAATGGGCTACTTATCTTTGTACATTCTCTAGTAATACATTCAGTCTTGTGTGTTGTGCTCCAAGCTTCTTCTTCTTCCTTGTGCTGTTCGCGTGCTTCCGCAGACGTCTAACTCCAACATAGAAGGGGCTGTGGTCTCTTGTATACTTCCAGGATTGACAAATATAAGATGTATTGTTGATTCTTTATGCTAAAATGATTGGAGAGAACAAATCCAAAGGGTAACAACACACAATATGTATATGTATATGTATATGTATATGTATATGTATATGTATATGTATATGTATATGTATATGTATATGTATATGTATATGTATATGTATATGTATATGTATATGTATATGTATATGTATATGTATATGTATATGTATATGTATATGTATATGTATATGTATATGTATATGTATATGTATATGTATATGTATATGCATATGCATATGTATATGTATATG
>CM035442.1:39157500-39235000 GCA_020310875.1 Ceratopteris richardii | reverse complement strand
GTATATGTATATGTATATGTATATGTATATGTATATGTATATGTATATGTATATGTATATGTTGTTAAAAGTCAAGCTTCAAGCTACAAATTCGTGGGGAATCTTTTATAGACATGTGGAGCAATCGAAGGAAGCCAAAAGCCACGAGATTCCATCAAGAAAAGTCACTCAACCACTCCCCAAGTCATCTCAACTAATTCCTCCAAGTTGGGAGGCTGATTTGGAAAGGTAGTTCCTAGATTTTAGGGGCACACTTCTCACTATAAAAGGAGCATGTATCCCGACTTCTTTTGGGCCATCTTCTTGGAGTTTTAGCTCATGTAAAGTGATCACTAAGTGCTGGAGTTGTGATAAGCAAGCCCCTTGCTTAAGCTAGCCCCTTGCTTGCTTGTTTGTTTTCTTTTAGTAGGCATATCTATGTGTGTGCGCAGGCAGTGTTGCAACTCTCTACCCCTGAGTTGTTAGCATTGGTTCTCCCTCATATTGTATCCATTTGATGTAATTCTTGTGTCATTGGATAGCTATTAGAGTCTATTTTAGGCTCACAAATGCTCTGGAGCATTCACTGAGTAATCTGGGAGAAACATTCATTTTAGTGAAGATGTGTGATTGATATCTCTCTCTGTGTCTAGGCTCTATTGGAAATATTTTTCTCTCTGTTGTAAGGGATGGTTCTCCTTCTCTATTTATCCATTTGCTATGATTTTGGTGGTATTGGGTAGCTATTAGAGTGCTCTAAAGTTGACCCAAGTTTGAGATTCATTCTCTGTATAATCTCTGAGAAAAGCTTGCTGGAGTGAAGTGAGGTCTCTGCTTGACTAGCAGTTGTGAGCATTCAACTAGCTCATGTTGTAGAATTGTTTCTCTTTGTGTAGGCATCCATTTGAAGTAAAATTTGTTTTGTTGGAAAGCTCTTGGTGTCTACTACAGGTATACAAAATCTCAGTGGAGTTCTCTGCATAAGCTCTGAGTAAGAGCACTTTTGGTGTGCAGAGGTCAAAGAAGGATACCTGTGGAGGTCATTCACGCTTCGTCATTGCTTAGGGGTTGATATACTTCCCCCATCAGTGGTATCAGAGCATTTGGGCATCTTGGAGGCATCACGTACAAGCAAGAAGACCTCTTGGAGTTGGTGGTTGAAGATTTGCATCAACAAAAGCTTCTTGGAGGTAGC
Source organism: Ceratopteris richardii (assembly GCA_020310875.1). Taxonomy (NCBI): domain Eukaryota; kingdom Viridiplantae; phylum Streptophyta; class Polypodiopsida; order Polypodiales; family Pteridaceae; genus Ceratopteris; species Ceratopteris richardii. The sequence continues at coordinate 39,233,826 of CM035442.1, read as the reverse complement.
TCACATCAAGGGGGAGCTATTCTACTCAAAGTTTCAAGAGCACAAGGTGTGCATCTAAGGAAAGCTTTGGATTGAGGTAACCTCAGAGCCTCATTTTCATTTTACACACATTGGAGCATTAGCCAAGGGCTAGGTCAAGTATCAAAGACTAGATATTGGAGACTTCAACACTCAAATTGAAAAGCTAGACAAAGGGAACTATCAACCATGGAGATTTAGGGTCTCCAACTATCTTATGGGCAAGGGCCTTTGAGGGTTGATTAGTGGAAGTGAACGAAGACCTAGGTTGGATGAGAATCCAACCAATGACCAGATAAGGGCCTTTAGGGAATGGAATGAAAGAGACAAGAGGGTTATCTTTATTCTTTCTCAACACATTAGCAATAGCATGATCGGCCATATCCAAGACTTGGATTCAAGCATGAAGGTATGGGAGACACTTGAAAGGCTTTATTCAACAAGCACCAAAGCAATGAAGATCCAGCTCAAGAATGAGCTCAACAACCTTAGGAAGAGCTCAGGGATTAGCATAAATGACTACATACTTAAGGTCAAGGAGTTATCAGATGCATTGGGATCCATTGGAAGCCACATAGATGATGACGATCTTGTGGCTTATACTCTCAATGGTTTGAGAGATGATGAGAAGTGGAAACCCTTTACCACTTCAGTTTATGTAAGGGATTATCTTCCCGATTTTGAGCAATTGGTTGCTCTCATGGTCACCGAAGAAATGAACATAGGTGGAAGTTCAACTAAAAGCAAGGATGCACAAGTTTTCTATGCAGGTAATCAAAGGGGCAAAGGAAGACGAGGACAAGGAAGGGGCAAAGGAAGGTTTGGAGGAAGGCAAGGCCACTCAAGCAATCAAGGACACGACCAAGGCACCCCATCACAAAGAGGGAGAGGAAGAACAAGAGGAAGAGGAGGACGACATCAACAAAACAGGAATCAAGATGGCGAAGGATGTTACATATGTGGCAAGTTTGGCCACTATGCTAGAGATTGATACCAAGGAGGAAACCAAAGGAGCTATAATCAAGGTTCTTCATACAAAGGCCAAGGTAATTATGCTTCTACAAGTTCAGAAAATGACAATCTCTTGATGATGCACATGAATGGGAATTCAAGCAAAGTAGATAACACTTGGTATATTGATAGTGGATGTAGCAACCATATGAGTTGCAATGCTTCTTGGTTTACTAATCTACATGTTCCCAAAGGTAAAGGACATGTAGAAATAGGTGATGATACAGCCCATGAGATCTCCCATGTTGGAGATGTAGCTTTGGATGACAAGGAGGAAGGAAGATGTCTCAAGGATGTCTTGCATGTACCTACTATCACAAAGAACTTGGTGTCCGTTGGGCAAATGGTTGAAAGAGGCTATCAAGTAAGGTTCAACAAAGGTGGATGCTTTGTGGAGAACCCTAAGCAAGTTACAAGGTCATAGCAAGAGGAAAGAAGCAAGGGAGACTCTTCACTTTGGAGGTAAATTCTCATTCCACTCAACATGTCTACTTCACATATGGAAACAAGAGGATTTCGGAGTTGGACTTGTGGCACAAGAGGATAGGTCACATCAACATACAAAGAATGAAGGAATGCAATTCAAGAGGCTGGTTGAAGGTCTTCCCAACTTCCAAGGACAAGGTATGAAGCATTTATGTGAATCTTGTCAACTAGGGAAGCAAGCGAGACTTCCATTCAAGAAGAGTGGCTACATAAGCCAACATCCATTGGAATTGATACATACAGATGTGTGGGGGCCAACCAAAGAGCAATCCATTGGAGGTAACAAGTACTTTGTCACTTTTATAGATGATTGCACAAGGATGGTTTGGGTTTATTTCATAAAAAACAAATCAGATGTGTTTACATGTTTCAAAGCATTCAAGGCAATGGTAGAGAAGGAAACAGGTACATATATCAAGAAGCTAAGGTCCGATGGAGGGGGAGAATATTTCTCCAATGAGTTTTTTGATTTTTTAATGGATCAAGGCATCAAGAGGCAAGTAACATGCAGGTACACACCCCAACAAAATGGAGTAGCAGAGAGAAAGAATAGATACATTGCTGAGATCGCTAGAGCAATGCTTAATGAGATGAATGTACCTAACATGTTTTGGAGTGATGCAGCAAATACCGCCGTGTATCTTATGAATAGGGCTCCTACCTCAGGGATCCATGGCTTGACACCATATCAAGCCTATTATGGTAAGAAACCTGATCTTTCCCACTTGAAGATATTTGGAGGTACTTGTTATGTACATGTGCCAAGTGAATTGAGGCACAAGCTACAACCAAAGGCAGAAAAGTGTGTGTTTCTAGGATATTCAAATGATCATAAAGGTTACAGGTGCTTCAACCCAAAAACAAAGGACTTGAGGATATCAAGGGATGTAGCATTTGATGAGCTTCTCCCTTGGTATAAGAAGTATGATTGTATGCAAGACTATGAAGAAGAAAAGCATGGACATGATGAAGAACAAATCGACCTAGAGCTAAGCGGCCCAAGGTGTTCCATCAATGAAGATAGTTCAAGCATGAACTCACCATGGAGGGGGAGATCTTCATCAAGCTATGAAGCACAATCAATCAACAAAGGCAAAGCAACATTGGTGGAGTTGTATGAAGAAGGTAATGAAGTTGAAGATGATGAAGGACACATGATGGAGAAAGAAGCCACGTCAAAGAAAGAGATCAAGTTCCCAAGGCAAAGGAGGTTTATTCCTCCAAAAGGTGAAGAAAGGAAGTCTTCTAGAGTTAAGTATCCAACTCAAAGGTTTACTTATGATTCATACATGGCAACACATTATGCATATATGAGCAAAGTAGTAGAAGATCATGAGCCCGATTGCTATGAAGATGCAAGCAGGTACACCGAATGGAAAGAGGCAATGCAAGAAGAGATCAATGCACTTGAGGAAAATCAAACATGGACTCTAGTGCCCAAGAAGGAGAACATGAAGGTAATAGGTAATAAGTGGGTGTATAAAGTAAAGAGGAATTCAGATGGATCTATTTCTAGGTTCAAAGCAAGATTGGTGGCCAAGGGTTTTTCACAAACCTATGGATTGGACTTTGAAGAGACATTCAGCCCCGTGGCAAAGATGAGCACCATTAGGACACTCATTGCAATGGCTGCTAGCAAAGGATGGAAGCTTTTCCAATTGGATATCAAGAATGCCTTTCTCAATGGAGACTTGGAAGAAGAGGTATACATGGAGCAACCACTAGGTTTTGATCATAAAGAGTTTCCACATCATGTTTGTAGGTTGAAGAAGGCACTTTATGGCCTAAAGCAAGCTCCAAGGGCTTGGAACCAAAGATTGGTGGACTATTTGATCAAATGTGGTTACAATCAATGCAAGGCGGATCCATCTCTCTTCATCAAACAAAGAGGAGAACTTGTAGTCTACATGTGTGTGTATGTAGATGATCTTATCATTACAGGTAATGATACAAAGGGCATTGAGGAGATCAAGGCAAAGCTTGGAAAGGAGTTTAGGATATCTGATCTTGGAGATCTTAGGTATTTTCTTGGCATTGAAGTTGTATACAAAGAAGAAGGTATTATGCTCATACAAAGGAAGTATATTCTAGAACTACTTGAGAGGTTTGGGATGCTACATTGCAAGCCTATTTCAAATCCCATGGAAGTTAATGTAAAGCTAAGCTCCATTGATGGAGAGCCATTAGAGGATGTAACTTTTTATCGCTCTATTGTAGGATCTTTCAATTATGCCACAATAACTAGGCATGACATAGCATATGGAGTTGGACTGATATCACAATTTATGCATAGTCCAAGGACTACACACTTGCAAGCTGCAAGAAGAATGTTACGATATCTCAAGGCCACTATAAATGAAGGATTGTTCTATTCATTTGATGATGATATGCATGTCAAAGCTTATTCTGATGCGGATTGGGCCGGTTCCAAGGAGGATAGAAGAAGTACAAGTGGTTACCTAGTCATGCTAGGTAGCAAGATCATCTCATGGATTTCAAAGAAGCAACCCACGGTGGCATTATCTTCCACCGAGGCTGAGTATAGAGCTTTGGCTCAAGTCACATGTGAGCTAATGTGGATTAAGAAGTTATTTATGGAGCTTAATTTTCAGGTTGACACATATCCAATATTTTGTGACAATATGAGTAGCATTCATCTAGCATCGAATCCTGTCTATCATGCTAGAACCAAGCATATTGAAGTGCACTATCACTTCATAAGGGAAAAGGTGATATTGAAGGAAGTTTCAGTACATCATATTGGTACCAAGGACCAAGTTGCCGACATGTTTACAAAGGCTTTGGATGGAATGAAGATTTCAAAATTCAAGCAATGCATCAACATGAAGGAGCTTGGATGAGGACGAAGAATTGAAGCTTGAGGGGGAGTGTTAAAAGTCAAGCTTCAAGCTACAAATTCGTGGGGAATCTTTTATAGACATGTGGAGCAATCAAAGGAAGCCAAAAGCCACAAGATTCCATCAAGAAAAGTCACTCAACCACTCCCCAAGTCATCTCAACTAATTCCTCCAAGTTAGGAGGCTGATTTGGAAAGGTAGTTCCTAGATTTTAGGGGCACACTTCTCACTATAAAAGGAGCATGTATCCCGACTTCTTTTGGGCCATCTTCTTGGAGTTTTAGCTCATGCAAAGTGAGAACTAAGTGCTGGAGTTGTGATAAGCAAGCCCCTTGCTTAAGCTAGCCCCTTGCTTGCTTGTTTGTTTTCTTTTAGTAGGCATATCTATGTGTGTGCGCAGGCAGTGTTGCAACTCTCTACCCCTGAGTTGTTAGCATTGGTTCTCCCTCATATTGTATCCATTTCATGTAATTCTTGTCTCATTGGATAGCTATTAGAGTCTATTTTAGGCTCACAAATTCTCTAGATCATTCTCTGAGTAATCTGGGAGCAACATTCATTTTAGTGAAGTTGTGTGATTGATATCTCTCTCTGTGTCTAGGCTCTATTGGAAATATTTTGCTCTCTGTTGTAAGGGCTGGTTCTCCTTCTCTATTTATCCATTTGCTATGATTTTGGTGGCATTAGATAGCTATTAGAGTTCTCCAAAGTTGACCCAAGTTTGAGATTCATTCTCTGTATAATATCTGAGAAAAGCTTGCTGGAGTGAAGTGAGGTCTCTGCTTGACTAGCAGTTGTGAGCATTCAACTAGCTCATGTTGTAGACATTGTTTCTCTTTGTGTAAGCATCCATTTGAAGTAAAATTTGATTTGTTGGAAAGCTCTTGGTGTCTACTACAAGTATACAAAAGCTCAGTGGAGTTCTCTGCATAAGCTCTGAGTAAGAGCACTTTTGGTGTGCAGAGGTCACAGAAGGATACCTGTGGAGGTCATTCGCGCTTCGTCGTTGCTTAGGGGTTGAGATACTTCCCCCATCATATGTATATGTATATGTATATGTATATGTATATGTATACGTATATGTATATGTATACGTATATGTATATGTATATGTATATGTATATGTATACCTATATGTATATGTATACGTATATGTAAACGTATATGTATATGTATACGTATATGTATATGTATACATATATGTATATGTATATGTATATGTATATTTATACGTATACGTATATGTATACGTATATGTATATGTATACGTATACGTATATGTATATGTATATGTATATGTATATGTATATGTATATGTATGTGTATATGTATACGTATATGTATATGTATATATATTACAAAAGTGATGAAAATCACTATTGGAGGTTTTGAAAAGTAATTATAAAACATAAATCTTTGAAAAATTGATCCGACTGACTCCCTGCTCTGTCTTTACATGCTTCCGCATCTTCTATGCCTCTAGCTACTGCCAACATACATGAAATGAGAATACAAGCTGTTATACGAATTTATGCAGCCAAGAGAAGGCAAAAAGCATATTATGATGCACTCAAAGATAAAGGACTAAAAGATGGAGATTTAGTTTTGGTATATACTTTGAAGCAACATGCCAAGAAACTACAGAAACGCGGATATGGACCTCTAATAATCAATAGGATTTCAACAAGTGGAGCTGTTAACCTAGCTACTCTAGATGGAGAGGTAATTCCTAATTACATAAGTGGTTGTCGAGTAAAATGTTACATGGAGCCATTGACGGACCAAATGCTAGCAAGACTAGTAGGTGCACAACACAGAAAAAGAGAGGAAGAGAGGATTAGAGAAGAGGCAAGGCAAGAAGCCCTAGAGCATATCAATAAACGGAAAGAGTGGATAAGGCAAAGGGATGAACGGTATCTACAAGGAGAAGAGCCTATCCCCACGGCCAGCTATCAAGTTAACATGGCAAACAGAAACAATATCAGCATATCACAACCATACTTAAACCTAGGAATTGGAACGACAGAGTACCAGCTAATAGATGCCTTGATAGACTTGGGTGCGGCACTCAGTTGCATACGAAGGACAGTCATCACGCATATTCAAACGATCATAACATCTACTAAAGCACACATGATAGGCATTGGAGGTCAAGTCATAGAATGCATTGGAGAAGCCATGATATCTCTCCACCTAAGAAATTCAACTATGGAGCAACGAGTTCTGGTGTGTAAAGATGAGGATTTGATAGAGAACCTTATCCTAGGACAAGATTGGATCATTGAGAGTGAAGTAAGCATTCACCTAGCTCATGGATACATATCAGCCAAAATAGGCCATAAGGAAATCTTTAGCCTGTTAGAAGAAAGACACTATCCCATGCATGAAACCATCGTGTGAAAAAGAAACCCTAGAAGAGGAATTAACAAAAGAATTAATCAGAAGTGTGCCAGAGGAATGGCCCAAGAAAGAAGTGACCACCAATGCCAATGCATCAGTTGTTGAAGTGGATTCATCCCACACGAACAGTAAATCAAAGGGAAACGATGAAGACAACATTCCTAGAGTCACCTACAACAAGAGAAGATCATCAACGTGGAAGTCCACTTTCCGATTATCGCAACGAGGAAGTGCTAATCTACAGTGGGTTTGCAAGGATTGAGTGAGGGAATCAGAGAAGTCAATACCAATACTGGTCACTCATCTAATGGAGACAAGGGAAAATAGCAAATTCTCTTCATTACAATCGGGACCGAAGAACCTTCTGAGAGTATGGCTTCCAAAGTCATTAGTAGAAGCTCAGAAAACACGGCAATAAATATGGATTCCGAAAAGGATCAGACAGATTGCAAGCCAAGAGATAGACAAGTAAGAAGACATATTACACCAGCAAAGCAGGACCATAAAGCCAAACAAGACTCACGAGAGGCACCAGAGGAACACGACATCAACCACTCAGACTCCAAAAAAGAAAGAGGAAAAACTGAGAGAAACAAAACCAAGGAAAGATGAAGCCTCACACTTCAGCTATGAAATGGATATGGAGACCCAAGAGGAGGCAAGGACCGGAACAATAGAACCAAAAGGATTCCCATTGCACACATGAAGAATCGAATGCACCTAAAGTATGCATGATAGGGCCACATTACAAGGCCATGCATTCGACACATGATGTATGTAACAAAATGTTGGGGGATTCTTAGACAAGAAGGAGTTTGAGGGTTTGTAGGAGAAAATGAAAGGACCAGAAGAGGAAATACACCTTGGAAGCTTCTGCCGATTGATTACAGTAAGACAATTACAATGTTGAAGCAAAATACAAGCCAATACTTCTGTGTACAATCACACAGAGTGCTCAATTACAAAATACCCAATATCCCAAAGTCTTCTTACCACCGGCCTCCTCTGCACCAGACCTCCACCTGTTTCAAGCTTATCCTTGTGCACACCTTGCACCAAGCTTCCACAAAGGGGGGGAGTGAATACCTTCTGTCGGCACGCGCACACTGCAATGAGACCTTGGGATCCTTGGGGGAGTATAGCTTAGCACTCTCTGCACCAATCCTTAGTCACTCTCCATGCACCTTGCACTTCCACTTCTCTGCGTCGCACTCTGGTGACTCTTGCACTTCTCTCTCTTGCTTCCCTTAGACTATGCTTCTCTTGCTTACTCTAAGATTGGTCCAAGAGTAGACCTTGCCTTGATTTGAGTGTGTCGATCACCTATGCTCCTAACTGCAATGGTATCTTGGTGCTCACTTTGATGTCCCAAGATTGTCTTCCCAAGTGGCAGCCAACGACTCACTGTTTTGTCCTGTAGTGACTTTAGACTAAAACCCAAAATTTTAATGGGGGGGCCATACTTTCACCTGTGCGTACGTTGCCGCTTCACATACCTTCACATTTCCTTTTAAGTCTTCACTTTTGCACCTAAGGGGGGTTCACCTGAACCTTCCAAAACACTTTAAAACACACTTTGAACCTTAGGGAAATTAGAGAAAATACCTCTGCAACCTGCAACTCACTTTCTCCAATTTACCCTTTGTGGACAATTAATTGTGCACTACCTGTGCACTTTGACACCTGCATTTTAGCACTTTGACTTTGCACCTGTTGACTTTGACCTTGACCTTGTTGACTTTGACTAGTTGCCTTTGACCAATTGACTTTGATCTTTTGACTTTGACTGCAGTTGACTTTGACCAACATGACTTTTATGGGCTCAACAGTTGCCCACCACCTAATGTGCTCTCCATCCCGGAGAGCTATAGCCAAAACGCTGAGCATATAGGACACCATGATAATGGAGCTACAAAAACTGGAAGAGGACATCTGAGCAGCAACCAATTCCACCAGAACAAGCACCAGAAAAGAACCAGAAGTGGGATGTTTTTATGGAAAAGCAAAAAGGATGGCAATGGGAGGGTAGAAAGGAATGGGAAGGGAGGGCTGAGGGTGCGGAGATGGATGGGGCAGGGAGGGGTGATGATGTGGGTGGGCAGATTGTATAAAGGGAGGGATCGGGAATATGAATCAGGGGTCTGGAGGGGGTTAAAATGATGAAATTGGAGGGCCACAGAGGGTACATATGGGAAATAGAAAAGCCAAATGTAAGATGAGGTTAGAATATACCATGTGAACAATGTAGAGAAATAAAAACATGTGATAAATGTGCTCAAAACTTGAGGGTTTAACCAAAACTCATAGAAAATGTGTTAATCTGGAAAAATAAGGTCAAAAACTGAGTCCAGAGGTGCCAAAAAACATGAAAATGATTCCATTTTTGTAAAAAACAACCAACCGAGGCACAATCCAGAGCCAAAAGCTTAGAGCCATAAAAAGTAAAAAAATATGTAATAATAATATGTATATAATTGTTTTTTTTTTAAATTTTATTTAATTTAATTTTATTTTTTTAAATTTTTTTTTTATACGCTTAGTCAGAAAAAAGCAAATTTTTTTTTTTGAAAATAACCCAAAAAATAGAAAAAAGGAAGGAAAAATCCAAAAAAATTGCCAAAAAATTCTGTAAAAATTCTCATGAAATTTTCTACAGGGCTAGGCCCCATTTCTTTCATCAAACCACAGTAAGCTTCCTTTTATTCCTCCTATTTGGCAAGAAAATGACATCGGAAAGGGATAAAAAATGCTAGAAAATAACTAAAATTGCTATAAAAATTTCCAAAAAAATACCCAAAAGTTTTTCGTTTACAGAGGTTATGAAATGCCTTCGGTTTGCTAAAAACACCAGGAACAAGAATGACATTGATAAAGAAAACTACTAAAACTAAGCAAAATGAGATGAGAAAGCTATGTACAACCTGGACAAATTTTGCAGTTCCAGGTGATCCATACTTCTTCAAGTGTGTTGAAGATAGGCCTTGAGCCTTGATATGTTGACCAGTGGCAAGGCCTCTCCTTTCAGCGTTTCTAACTCCACAACACCCCAATTGAGCATTGTTTTGACTCTATAAGGTCCTTCCCAATGTGGAAGCCATTTTCCTCTCAGTTGTGTATGAAGATGAGGTCTATGGAGAAGAACTAACATGCCTGCTTCAATGTTGTTGTTCCACAGATGTCGATCATGTGCCTCCTTCCTCTTCATCTGAGTCTCTATCAATTGCTTTGTTGCTAGTAGACGAATCTCCTCCACTTTATGTAGTGCTCCGAGCCTCTGAGAGACATCACAATCCTTCTTGCCCTGCATGAATGCTATCTTAGGTGATCCATGTAAAAATTCAAAGGGCTCCATGGGCAATATGCCATAAACTAGTTGGAATGGAGAATATCCTGTGGCCTCTTTGTAGGCTAACCTATATGCCCATAGGGTACCTTGATAAGCAATGCCCCAGGAAGTGGGCTGTAACATACACTCCTTTCTCAACATTGAGATTAAAACCTTATTTGTCGATTCAGCCTGTCCATTGGCTCTTGGATAGTAAGCACAAGAGGTCCTATGTAGAATTCTATACCTGTTGAAAATTTCTTGCAGGATCTTATTGACAAAATGGGTACCTTGATCTGTACAAATTTCAAGTGGGCATCCAAACCTGCAAATGATGCTACTATAAATGAAATCAACAACAGTTTGGGCAGTGCAGTCATGGGAGACAATAGCTTCAGCCCACTTTGTCGCATAATCTGTAGCTATCAAGAGATATTTCTCTCTTTTTGGAATCGCGGGAGGGTAGATGGGCCCTACAAAATCGAGCCCCCACTTCTCAAATGGTTGCCAGGAAGTGGAAACAATCAAGGGGTTATGCCTTTGCTTTGTTGGCTTAGGTCCACACCTCTGGCAAATGTCACATGCCTTTCCCCATTCATCTGCATCCTTAAATAGTGTAGGCCACCAAAAACCAGCATCTAGTATCCTCTGACTCATAATATGCCCTGGAAGGTGCCCACCACCTGTTCCTTCATGTGCAGAGTGAAGGACTTCCCTCACTTCTTCTTCTTCCAAACACTTCCTAAACCTGTCATCCTTGCCCTGTCTATACAATTTATCTTCAATGAAGGTATATGGTCTACTCTTGATTAGCAGTCTCTTCTTTTGCACCGCACTAGCCTTTTCTGGATACAACCCAGTTTTAATGAAATTTTTGATATCATAATACCAACCTTGAGCTTGTACAGCAAACAGATGAGCATCTAGAAAATCATCATTGATTCCACTAGTTTGATTCATCATATTGATTCTGGATAGGTGATCCACCATAACATTATCTTTACCTGGTCTATGGACTACAGAAAAATCAAACTCTTGGAACAACAATAACCACCTCCATATTCTACCAGTGGCTTATGGTTTGTTGAGTAGGTATTTTAGTGGTTGGTGATCTGTTATAATAATAAATTTTACTCCCAGTAAGTAATGACATAATTTTTGGACAGCAAAGACCATTGCTAGGGCTTCCCTTTCTGTAGTACTGTAATTCCTTTCAGCCTTGGTCAAGATTCTACTGGCATATTGAATTGGTCTGTCCACTTTAAATTCTTCACTGGGTTGGGTCAAAACTGCCCCCATTGCATAGGCATTGGCATCTACATGTATATGAAAAATTTTTGACCACTCAGGTGTGATCAAAATAGGAGCAGACACTAACCTTGACCGTAATGTTTGATATGCTTTTTCCTCCTCTTCTTCCCATTTAAAAGGTACTTCCTTACCTGTAAGTCTAGCCAGTGGTCTGGCTATCTCTGCATACATTTTTATAAATCTTCTATGGTATCCAGTATGATCCAAGAAACTCTGAATCTCTTTAGGGGATTTAGGTTTAGGCAACTTTAATATAGAAATGATTTTGTCAGGATCTGGGGCCATACCTTTAGCCGACACCACATGTCCTAAGAGAGTTCCTTCTGTCACAAAGAAATGAAATTTATTTGGATTGAGCTTTAGCTTAGTCTCCCTGCATCTTTTGAAAACATTCTGCAGCTGCCTCAAGTGATGGTCCAAACAATCTAGAGGAGTTTCTTTGTGAGAACCTGAAAACGAAGAGGTCATCCATGAAGATTCTAAGTGATTCCAGCAATAGGGGGACAAAAATGAGATTGACCGTTCTGTTAAAGGTGGCTGGAGCATTTCTGAGCCCAAATGGCATTTTTACATACACATATGTTCCCCAAGGTGTGATAAAAGTAGTCTTTTCACGATCCTCTGGGTGTATTGATATTTGATTATAGCTACTAAATCCATCCATAAAGCTATATAATGCATGCCCAACCACTTCTTCAATGACCTACTCTGCAAAAGGCATTGGGAACCCATCTGGAATGGTCACCTTGTTGAGTGCTCTAAAGTCAACACAATTTCTGATTTTATTAGTATTCTTCTTTGGTACTATAACCATAGGTGAGAGCCACTCTGAGTGTTCTACAGGAATGATGATTCCTGCATCCTCCATCTTCTGTATTTCCACATAGACAGCTTCAACATATTTTGGATTAAGTCTATAACTCTTCCCTCTTATGGGTTTGGCTCCATCAACCAGAGGGATTCTGTGCTCTCCATAAGTTGCAGGCACTCCTTCTAAGTCTTTATAATGCCAGGCAAAAACATCTGTATAATGGGTCAAGAATGATTTTACCTTTTCAAGGAGCCCTGGGTGGTTCCACAACCAAGTGGCCACCAAAACTGGCCGATTATTGTCTTGAGTGCCTAATTGTATTTCTTGGATAGGATTTCTCTCTACCATATTATCTTCCTGCTCATCTTCTTCCTTGTCTTCTTCTACTAGCTTTTCGTGCATTGCTTCATAAGCAGGTGTATTTTGGACTTCAATGTGTTCCTCCTTGTCCTGCATCCATCCTGCAGGGATTTCTTGAATTGGGAAAGAACATTCTTCACTAGAATTTTTTACCTTGCCTTTAGCTTTAGTAACCTCTTTATCTGTGGTTGTCATATCCTCCTCCAATTTGTATTTGAGGGGTGTCTTCCTGCCCCTTCTGTGGTCTGTGATGGGCTCTCCCAATCCATCAACCTGGACTTTTTCCTTATCTTCATCATAACCTTCAGTCGTGCAAGAATTATTAAGAAAAATTCCAAAACAAGAGGAAGAGTTGCCTGCTTGGAGCCAATTTAGAATATCCTCTTCTTCCTCGAAATCTATTTGGGGTTGATCCTCCGATTTTGTTTCCATGCATATGCCAATTGTTTGCATCATGCTAGTGTTTCCTTGATTATCTGGGCCCTCTTCTAAATGAATCTGTGTCAGCTCTTGCCCTTTCTTTTGTACCCACATAGTGTCCTTGCCCCAATCATGAATGACACTTGCATGCCTCAGCCATGGTCGTCCAATTAAGAGGGGAAATCCTCCTTCAACCTGGGGCAATCTTAAAACCACAAAATCCAAAATGAATAGATTACCTTGTACTTCAAGTGGAACTTTTGGGATCACTCCCAAGGGCCTTACTTTGCTCTGATCTGCCAAAGTAACAGTGAAATTTGCAGGCCTTGAAGGGTGGAGTCCAATCTTTTCCATTGTATGTTCAGGCATCAAGTTAATGCCAGAACCACCATCCACAATAACTCCTTGAAATTCATGACCCTTGATAGATACTGTCAGCCGAGGACTTTTATAATCTGTTAGGGGTGCTTCCCCTACAATTTTTCCTTTATGTAAAACAACAGTCTTTGCCACCAAACTTGTAGTGGAAGCTTCATCAATTATCTGCAATAACTCTGACCTAAATTTCCCATCCATCTTTATTAAATAAAAAATACTAACCTCCTTTTTCATGGACTTGAGTAGTTTTGAAGCCTCTGATTCCTTGAGAGCATGGGCTCCAGTTGACTTATCAAACTCCTCATGAGCCCTGTTGAAGGCATGCCCAATGGCATCACTGGTGCATATGAGATCTCCTTTTTGACTTGTATCTTCACCTGTGGTGACTTTATCTTCAGATGGTTCTCTGTTTTGATTCCATTCCTTAATCTTTGACCCTTGTCCTATGTCCGCTTGAGCCTTCCCCTTGCTTCTTGTCTGCACAGTTAAAGATTCTATTTCTTCTAATTGCACCACCCTGGTAGATGGTGATGGCTCATAGACCCGATCACACGCTTCTTCTTTGTGCACCGAAATCATTTGAATATGAGGACCAGATGAAGAGGCTTGATTCTTAGGACAACAATTTGTATAATGTTCTCTTGCATCAGGGCAGTTCCTGCAAGGAGGGGCATTTTCTGGTAGGGTGCACCTACTTTGATAGTGCCCGCATTCTCCACATCTGAAACAGATGATTGGCCTCCTAGGCCCATTTCCAAAGTTATTCCTCTATCTAGGATTATAGTTGTTACCTTGATTTGGTGCAGCAGCCATCACATTTGCTGGTGTTGGGGGTCCTCCTTGTGTCCAGTATGTCGTTGCAGGCATTCCTCTTGATTGGCATTCATGGGCCTCATGGCCAACTTTCCTGCATAATTGACAAGTCACACTTAACAGAGGACATTCACTTACTATGTGACCTTTCTTGCTGCACATGGAACACCAGAGTCCACTCTTGATGCCACCTCCTTTAAGCTCCTGTAACTCCTGTCGAAGCTGAGCCAATTCCTCTGCCTGGGCCTCCTCCTCCTTTTGGAGCTTTAGTGCTTCAATCTCCCTTCTCAACTGAGCAACAACATTCTCCTCCTCTTTGTAGGGCTTATTTCTTTTTAAGCCCTCCAGCTCTTTCCTTAGCTGTATCACTGGATCCTCCATTTCTGTACCATATGTTGGTTGGGAAGAAGTTGCTCCATACTGGTACCTTATCTGCTCCAAGCGTGTGGCTATGCTGATGAACTCCTCTATGGAGGCTGTAGGTAGCACTAATTCCTTTATTTTGCATTGGGTGGCCACTCGTAGGGCTTAGCCAACCATTTCTTAACAAAAAAATCTTGTGGTGGATTTGGCAATTTAGCCATTAGTGCTTTGGCCCGAGTCACAAACTCTGGGAACTTTTCTCCTGGACCTAATCTTAAATTTTCTAGCTCTTCTATGATAATCTCTGCAGTGTTGCTATGCTGGAACTGATTTTTAAAAGCATCTTTCATCACATCCCAAGTGGTAAAATGGTTTTCAGCAAACTGGCTGAACCACTTATCAGCTAATCCCTCTAATGTGGCAAGGAAGAGAATAAAAAAGGCATCCTCCCTACCCATTAGGCCTCTAGTCTTACATAGTGCCAAGAACCTTCTAATGTGTTCATCCAGATCCTCCTGAGCTAGGCCTTTGAAAGAAGGAGACTTTAAATTTAATCTAGAGAGTAAAGTTTCCAAGTCTACCTGACCCGCCATGCTCTTGACTGATGATGTTGAAGATAGTGGACTGGGGGACCTTCTAACAACCTTCCTTCTTGTCTGCTTGCAGGTGACCCTCAATACTTGGGACCCGGTTGCGGTCATGAGCATCTCATAGCCCACTGAATATGAGACACTTGATAAGAATATTTACCTTTTGTTTGATGAAGTAGCACTATGGTTCTGTCGACACTTGATCCCTTCTATGCTTTGCACTTGGTTTCTCCTAAGCTCAAATCTCCTTGGAAGTCCCACCGTGCGTGCCAAATTTTGTTGGGGGATTCTTAGACAAGAAGGAGTTTGAGGGTTTGTAGGAGAAAATGAAAGGACCAGAAGAGGAAATACACCTTGGAAGCTTCTGCCGATTGATTACAGTAAGACAATTACAATGTTGAAGCAAAATACAAGCCAATACTTCTGTGCACAATCACACAGAGTGCTCAATTACAAAATACCCAATATCCCAAAGTCTTCTTACCACCGGCCTCCTCTGCACCAGACCTCCACCTGTTTCAAGCTTATCCTTGTGCACACCTTGCACCAAGCTTCCACAAAGGGGGGGGGGAGTGAATACCTTCTGTCGGCACGCGCACACTGCAATGAGACCTTGGGATCCTTGGGGGAGTATAGCTTAGCACTCTCTGCACCAATCCTTAGTCACTCTCCATGCACCTTGCACTTCCACTTCTCTGCGTCGCACTCTGGTGACTCTTGCACTTCTCTCTCTTGCTTCCCTTAGACTATGCTTCTCTTGCTTACTCTAAGATTGGTCCAAGAATAGACCTTGCCTTGATTTGAGTGTGTCGATCACGTACACTCCTAATTGCAATGGTATCTTGGTGCTCACTTTGATGTCCCAAGATTGTCTTCCCAAGTGGCAGCCAACGACTCACTGTTTTGTCTTGTAGTGACTTTAGACTAAAACCCAAAATTTTAATGGGGGGCCATACTTTCACCTGTGCGTACGTTGCCGCTTCACATACCTTCACATTTCCTTTTAAGTCTTCACTTTTGCACCTAAGGGGGGTTCACCTGAACCTTCCAAAACACTTTAAAACACACTTTGAACCTTAGGGAAATTAGAGAACATACCTCTGCAACCTGCAACTCACTTTCTCCAATTTACCCTTTGTGGACAATTAATTGTGCACTACCTGTGCACTTTGACACCTGCATTTTAGCATTTTGACTTTGCACCTGTTGACTTTGACCTTTTTGACTTTGACCAGTTGTCTTTGACCAGTTGACTTTGATCTTTTGACTTTGACTGTAGTTGACTTTGACCAACATGACTTTTATCGGCGGTGCTGACTTTCCCTCTACAAAGCGTGACTAAGGCAAAAGGTCACTGGTTTAGAGAAGATCAACCGGCAGGGGACTATTTGTTCCTAGTGACAATTAAAATCATGGACACTGACCATCAGTTCCCAATAATGTCCCAAGACTTCAAAGTAGTGCATGAACTTCCATCGATGGTGGACATCATGAAGAAAGATGGTATCCACAAATACTTTGAGCTCCCTATATACAAACCGGATTTCCAGTGTTGTACACAAGTCATGAACACCTTGCAGTCGGCATTGCATGACCCATTGGTACCTAAAGCAAGAGTCCTAGATGCTGCAGACAAGTGGGTTATCATACAGTTCACCCACGACCTAATTAAAGAAGCTTTCAGATGGGAAAAGGACGAGAATACCATTTTGAAAGAGGAAAGTTGAAGAGCAAAGACCAGAACATTCACATATATCAATCACATTGACATAGGAGAGGAAGTCAGACTCATCCATCAACACTTTTGCTTTCCCAACATGCACAGATATACTGCTCCACAGAAGACTATCGTGCAAATGCTGTCCCATGCAATCAAACAAATCGGGAATCAAATTAGTATGACTCCATACATTCAAGAACGGCTCTTTGAGGCCAAAAGACAGTGGAATCATCAGAAGTTCCTAAATGGAAGCATTGCCTTGACAATATTGATCTTTCATGCTTTGGGCATTAGAGAACATCTAAAAGAGATGCCATCATCAGAAGCAATGGCTAAATATGCAAAGATTGCTACAGTTCCAAGAAAGAAAAAAGGAGTCAAAATCATAGAAGAAGTGGAAACGAGCTCCAATCTAAGAATGAGAGGTACTAAAAGGTTGCGGGAGATGATGCAGGCAAAAGCCGAAGTCCAGCTACAAAGAAAGCACACGTACTTCCAAGGACCATGCTTGAAGAAAATCCACCTATCACAGAAGATGAATTGACAAAAGCAATGGAAGCTACTCACCACTATCTGGAAGGACAGGTAAATCTATCAGTGCAAGGTCATCACTACCAACAAGCCCATCAAGACTCGGAACAAAGAAAGAGGCTGACCAAGGTTCATAGATACAGAGAATTGGGATTGATGAATTCTAGTTCATCATCAGACGCACAAGAAGAACAAGAAACCTCTGTGTCGACTATGGACATTAGAAGTGATTCAAGAAATGATGGTCAATGGGAAGAATTAAATCAAGTGAACGATGACTTTGACATGGAAGGCATGAAGGTCAATCAGATGCCTGTTGACAAATCAAGGACTCGACAAGGAAGGAAGCATCTCAAGGAGGAGTCCATGTTATCAAATTGAATGAGGCATCCAACATCCAGATCAAAGAGACTCTTCTAGCGGGAGAAGCCCGAATAAAGAATCCCAAGGAAGAAAAGGTAGAAAACACAATCGAAGAATCAAAACCCTTTACACCAATAAGGGTCGTGGCAGAACCCTCTCTGATGGATGTCACATTTCAAGGGAGTGCCACCAAATCAATCAATAAGGAAGAAGAAAGAAGAGACCGCGAAGTACAGCTCCAAATAAGGCATCCACATAACGAGACCATACACGTGGAGCAAGGAAAAGATGTACAAACATGGGAAGAACCAAGCATCCCCAAAACTTGATTGAATGTGGATGTTGCTCAACTCAAGCCAGTAGTACAATAGATGATACAAACGGCCACGGATACTCAATAGCTAATGCTTGAGGCTGATGCAGATTACGACAAAGCAATGAGGGAAAAGAATCAATTCCAAGAAATAGGTGAGAATTTATCTGCCAAAAAGATAATATTATAGAAGGAGGCAAAAAAGATAATATTAGAGAAGGAGGCAGCAAGAATCAATGTACCACACTCGAAATGGAAAACAAGAAGCTGCAAGACCAACTGAAAGAACTAAAAAGCAAATATGAGGCTAGCGAAGCAGAAACGACACGAATGAATACTAGAAGAAAAATCATTGAGTCTCAAATCAAGGTATACATGGATGAAGCAGATAACCTACGGAACAGGAACAAGGAGCTGATGACAACCCTTTTATGCAATCAACCGATAGAAGCTCCTGAAGTGATAGAGAAAAACACAAAAGCATTGGAGGAATGGATCGCAAAGTATGAAGATCAGCTGAAGAAAGAGCAAGCTATCATAGCAGAATGGGAGAAAAGATATATGGATGACACCTTGGAGCTTAGAAAGAAGTGGAATGTAGAAAAAAATCAATATATAGTACAATGTAATGAAGACGTTAATCAACTTGCTGCCATAGGAGAGGAGCTCCTCAAAAACAAGGAAACGATTATGAAAGCCACCGAAGAAATTAATGCAAAGGATGAATTGATAAAGCAACTGAAAGATAAATTAGCATAGCAGGTCAATGAGGGGACACCATTAGTTCCACACTCCACAACGGCTACTGAGTAGACTGAGGTACGTCCTCTTTCTCCCCCCCTACATCATTCACTGATAAGGGAGGAAATGAAGACCAACAATGAGAGACATACTCGGGATATTGCAGAACTAAGACGACATGAGCGGGCACTACTGGTGTCCCAACTTACTGAAGATTTTGAAGAACAAGTAATCTAAGTCATGAGAGAAGCAAAGATTGAGAGTAAAAAATCTAGAACAGGTAATAAAACCTTTCAATGTGCCTTATGGATTACTCAAAGAACAAACACAACAATATATAAAGACCACAACAAATAAAGAGCCAGATAGCAACCTCCAGTTTAGCATGCAAACATTTACCTGCGCACAAGAGGAATTCGACAGAGCAGATCCTATATGGAGGAGGAAAGTTTTGGAGAAGAACCCTACACTACGGGTACACTGGGAGTCAGCACCATATACACGTCAAGTCAATCCATCTTTTTGCCCAGTACCCAGACGGTGCTCCTGGACACAATTTTGGGAAGGATAGCGCCAGGGAAGCATAAATAATCGATGGCTCAACTATCCATTACTACCAAGTCCACCTCGTAATTACTTACCCACCGAATAGTACATGGTTAAAACCATAGAATTTTGGATTGATCGATATGCAGTTGTACCAGATTTAGCAATCAAAATGACTAACAAGATTTTGAGTATGTTACTGACAGTAATAAAGGTATTTCAGCATGCATAGTATACATTCTTGAACTTCATCGGCATTAACCAGGGATCAGATGCCCTAGTCTTTGATTTGTAAAACATACCTAGTCGCTTAACACTAATGGCCATATAGTCAAGACTCATGTTTTTGCCAAGTACTTACATGCAGATGTTTGACGAGGCATTTTTCATAGGATTTTTTGAAATGGATTCAGAGATTTTTGCAAAAATATCTTCGAACCTTAATGCAAGACTGGTGGCCTATGAATTAAGTTTCTTTGCAGATCATAGACAGACACTAGATGATGGGGTCAAGTCGAACCAATGGAAAGAATTAATGATATGTCAAGCCAATGTGCTTAATCAGTGAGAGCAGAAAATCATACAAACATACTCATGTCACCACAAAAAGCCTGTCGGGGACAACAGAGTTTAGGAGGAGGGACGTGTGGAAGGAGAATCGAGCAAAAAGAGAAGAAGAAGAAGATTAAAGAATAAAATAGCTCAGTGAAGAACAAAGCTTGTGAAGAAAAAGAACAACCCTCTGCCCAAAGCCCTGTAGGGGCACGTATCAGGCGATAACACCAAAGAATCAGGTCCTGAGGATTGGAAAGAAAGAAAGATAACAACCAAGACATTTCATGGGAGGTTGCACAAAGCTTCCTTATCCACCAGGTGTAGGCAGTGAAGCAAAACAAGTAGGGAAGGGAGTCAGTATACAAAGAATTCTTCATCAGATAAGATAATCAATTGTCTCAGAATTCTAGACACTTCTCCCTCTGCTAGATGCGTGCAATGGAAAGAAAGACATCAGGTCCCAGAGGATGACAAAGAAGATTCAAGAATAGGACCTTTAAAACATAATGCTCACTTAGAAAGGAGCAAAAGCCTACAGAGTAAGGTGTGCTGTGGAAGAAAGGAAACAAGCTCCAGTCAATACAAGAGGGTCAGATGTGTGAAGACAAAGACATATCAGAAGACCAAAAGTTAGAAAGAGGTAGAGGCTGAGAAGTTGAAGAGAGTGACTAAGAACATCATATTCTTAGCCACTAATGGCATGCGTGACAGCCCAATTTAATACAACAACCTAGATTTATGAATGTATGGAATACCAAGGGGATGACAGAAGCAAAGGACTAATTTCGGATAAAATAACAAACTGTCTGACAATCCTTATTGCTTCTTCGATCATTGGGTGCGTGTATTCAGGAGCCATAAACGAGCTGCAGACAAAAATCGAAGCCTATCAAGGGACGACAGAGACAAAGAGAGGGAGAGTGTTGCAGAGAAAAGAGGCACAAAAGAGGAGCCCCAAAATTTTCAAATTAATGGGCATAAATTTCTTCTTCAAAATTCTAGAAAATTCCCTCGAAGCTATGTAAATCCACTAGAGGAGTCCTCTAGATGCATAAACCCCAAATCATTGTAATATATTTCTTGTAAAATAGTAGGAAGATAGAGATTAGTCAATAAAGTGCCGATCACTTGTGTGAAGGACCATTTTTAGGGCACATGTATATAAGTCACTTGCTGACTCTTTTGGAAGGACTTTTGCCATTGTGAAGAAGAAGGACTGATAATTCGAATTTGCTTCTTCCCTGCTGATTTTCATCTTCTTTATGATCTTTTGTGTGTGTGTGAAGCTTGGAATGAGTGTATAGGGCTGTTGTCTATCCCCTCCCATCACTTTTGAACAAATGTAATGTGTGTGAACCAATGAGAGTTGTCGAGTGAGTGTAGGTGTTTCTCGCCATTCACTATTGTTGGAAGCAGCCAGAGGCATAGAAGACGCGAAAGCATGTAACAACGGAGCAAGGAGCCAGTCGAATCTTTTTTCAAAGAATTATGTTTTCAAATACTTTCCAAAAACCTCCAACAATGATTTTTATCACTATTGTAACATATGTAACATAGAAAAACCCTTTTCTTAATTTCTCGCTCCATTTTGTGCAAGCCGAGGAGTCCTCGAGCTTGAGGAGCTTAGGTAGAACAAGCGTATCAATTTTCGTTATTTTTAGACACCGTTTACCCTTCCAAATAGCATCTAGGACCTAATTTTTAACTATGCCGGTCACTAGATGTGAAACCGGTCAAAACTAGTCTAGAAACTATAAAAAGAGCTAGAGAGCTCATTTTTGAGGTTGGCTAGTGTGAGCTTAGAGTTATTTTGAGCTTGTAATAGTGTTCTTGGGTAATAGAGTTGATCTCTCACCTTCCATTGTGTCTTGCTTGTCTCTTCGTAGTGTGTGTGTATGTGTGTGTGCATTTCTATGCTTCTCACCTTCACTCTCACTTCATCTCACATTCATGATCTTCATATCACTCCTATCTCTTCCGCGGATTGACATTAAGGAGGTGAAGCTTCTTAACGTGGTTCTCACCATTGTGCTAGAGCAACACCAAATTTGGCGCCGTTGCCGGGGATCGAGTCTAGGGCGAATGTGTGATGGTAAGAGTATAGCAAGAAGTGGCGTTGGAAGGTAAAAATTTCAGTTTTTGTTGTTGTTTTTACTTAGTTTTTAGTGTTTTTCACCTTCCCCACACTCCATCTTCATCACCGCATCATCATCTTCATCTCCAAAAAAATCAGAAAATTCACCATATCCACCCATTCTCCTCATTTCCCTTCATTTGTGCATGCGAGAGAGTGAGAGAGAGCTTTTGTGCTTGTGTGTACTTTTGTTTTCTTGAGTTTTCTTGCAGGTACAGAGCTCCAGTGCATCAGGAAAGCTTGGAAAAGGTAAAATTTTCAGTTTCTGTCAGAAATTTCCGATTGTGTCAGACCATCGCGATGGTCTGCAAAGTTCGGAATTTGAAGAAGGTGACCACACCAGCGTGTAGAGCACACTTGCGCCTCTAGGAATCCATACTTGCATTGCAAAAAATCACATTTTGGTGGACCATCGCGACGGTCTCAGACCATCGCGATTGTGTCACACCATCGCGATAGGCTCACGCCATCGCGACGGCTCGGTCGGACCATCGCGACGGTCTCACGCCATCGCGACGGTTCATTTGGACCATCGCGACGGTTCGTGGACCATCACGATTGTTCGGTTGACCCCACACCATCGCGATAGGCTCACGCCATCGCGCCGACGGTGCCACGTGGCAAGTTGGACCATCGCGACGATACCCTCAGATCATCGCGATAACTCGAATTTTGGACCATCGCGATTGGCTCAAGCCATCGCGCCTGGACCATCGCGATTGGCTCAAGCCATCACATCTGTGACCATCACGACGGTTCACTTTGGACCATCGCGATTGTTCACGATTGACCGTTGACTGACGCCATTGCGATTGTCCGCCTGATCGAGCCATCACGACGGTTCACACTCACGCCATCGCGATTGTCCGCCTGATCGAGCCATCGCGATTGTTCACTTTTTGGACCATCGCGACCGTGCACTTCAGACCATCGCGATTGCTCACCTTCACGCCATCGCGATCATTCACGTCTAGACCATCGCGACGGTTCACCTTCACGCCATCGCGACGGTCCCAGACCATCGCGATTGTCTCAGACCATCGCGATTGTCCACCCCAAACACAAATTTTAGGGTTTCATTTTTTGGCCAATTTTGGGGCTATTTTTGGGAAATTTTTGGGTGATTATACTCATAGGAGACCCCTTAGCTCATATTTGGAGAAAAACCTGTTTGTCAGTTTTTACCCCCCAGGGCCTGAACGGTCATAACTTTTTCATCCGAAGTCCGTTTTTTGAGCTTAATAGCTCGTTAGAAAGCTCTTTACTAGAAAGCCAGGGGGCAAGCATTAAAAAGTTGGGAAAAAGGGAAGGGACTTAAAAGGTGTATATACTCAAGTGCTTGATCATCCAACTGTGAATTGTTCTAATATTGGATTTTTCCAGGTCTAGCAAGGGCAATCAAAGGCAACCAAAGTAAGGCAGAAGGGGCATAAAGCTTGGGAAGTGTGGCTTCTTGGGCATCAGAGCAACCAGAAAAGCTGATTCGAGGTTGGAAGATTACTCAACCCCCTCAGTCAATTCTTAGCTTAGGATAAACGGTAGCATTGTGGATTTAAGACGATAAGAACGCCTCAAGTTCAAGAGAATTAAATTTATCAAGATCAAGACTAGAGTAAAGGTGTGTGACACGAAAACCTAAAGGAAAGAACATAAGTCTGACGGAACGAGAACTCAAAGTACCACGGAAAGTCGAATTCCTGACGCATACATTAAGACAAGAATCTAAAGAAATCTAAAAAGAATCAAGAAAGTAATCACAAAGAATCATTGACGATCTGAGCGTGTATTGAGTGTGCAAGGAAGAAAATTAATGAACCTTAGATCGGGCAAACATATAGGTAAGTCAGACCGACTAAGCCTTAGATCATCAGAGGCAAGTGTAAGAACTACTGCACGATCGTGGGCTCAACAATTGAACACTAGTTATCCCTACGAGAACTCAGATACTAACGATTCAGAAATGGCATTTAACACAGAAAGACCAGAAGGAGGGTCGAATGTAGCCTATTTAGAAAAACCAGAAGGACCCTATAGGACTCAACTAGAGTTTCTCCGAACTAACCGATTAGGTGCTCGCATCTACGAGGATGGTTTGCGAAGGCAAGTGGTGCAAATGCACAACCTCGATCAACCCATTGGAACGTCCAGTGGTGAAATTTGAATGAGACACATACATAGACAAAGAAGGAACAATGTACATCTTAAGTACGCAGCCAAACAATACCAATGAGTTTGGCGTGATTCAACCAGAAACGGAAGCAAAATCTCAAGGAAAAGAACCATTAGAAGAGCCTAGAACACCTAGAGGGAAATCTGTACTGACACGAGTACTAATCCCGGAATGGATCCCTCAGGACAACAGAAGCATAGAGTTGTTTGTAAATAAAGAAACTGATGAAGCCTTTTGGAGATACAAGACAGAACTACTTAGTGAGGTAGGAATCATCACGATATACGAGTTCAAGGACCCGGATACACCTGGAAAGGTTGTATACCTGGATGAGACTTCAAAAAGAGTCTTTGTGGTGCCTGACCACGCTAAAAACACATACACATGGAGAGGTGAATTGGTATTCCCTCCATCTAGAACAAACATGAATACAAGCCAACAAGGGGCAGGAACATCCTTAGCCCATGGAAATCAAAGAGAAAAGAATAAACAAAGACCCGAAGTAAGCTTCACTCATCCCATAGGGAGAGATAGAACAACCACGGACATTAATAGAGCGGATAGACAAAGAGATCATGGAATACCAGGTGGTAGAGATGATTTTCCTCTACCCAGACCACGTGAACACGCAAGAATATTGAGACCCACTCAGTTAGTGAAATCCATGAAAAATTATTTTGATGGGACAGGAGATCCCTATGACCATGTCGCAGAATTCAAGCAAGTACTAAGAGCAGAACAAGTCGAAGACATGTTCACGCAATACAACGCATTTGGACTAACGTTAAAAAATACCGCTTTAACTTGGTTCCAACCATTGCAACAGAGGCAATTTAGAGACATCCATCACTTTTTAGAGTCATTCATCACTGAATTCTCTAAAAGTGGGATTAGACATGACATGTCTTCGTTGATTCATAGCTTCAAACAGACCCCTCAAGAAACAGTTAGAGTCGCAGGACGTAGGTTTAGACAATCTGTTGAACGATGTCCAATGCAAGAGCTACCCTCACAAGCTAAGCAAGTATCATTGTTTCTAGATGGCTTGTTGAGCTCTAAACTATGCTCCTATGTGTACCTAAAAGAACCCAGAACGCTAGAGCAATGTGTGAGAATATGCATAGACATTGAGGACAACTTAGGAGACGAGCTGGAACTCTCAAAGGTCTATAAGGATTCAGACTGTTCATCTCTAGCATCCACAAAATTGTCTAACTCGATAGAAGACCTAGCAGAAAAAGTGGCCCAGAAACTAGGAGTTTCTAGCAAACCTAGGGTACTAATGAACAAGCGTTGTTACACCTGTGGTGGTGATCATATGGCAAATGTGTGTCCCAATGCACCACAACCACAAGCCAACCCTAGTGGCCAATACTGTACAATTGAGAGAAGATACACGAATCATACGGCTCAGGACTGCCCATACAACAAGCAAACCGTGAGACAGAACTACCTGCAAGCATACCCACAGCCAGGTAGGTATCAAGGCCATTACAATGCTCAGCCTTATTACTATAGGCCTCCTTAGAACTACCCATACCAGGCTCAACAGAGACCTCAACCTGTCTTAGCCCAGCAGCCACCCCCACCAGCGAATGTCATCTCAGTCAAATACGCTGCTGCAGAAGAGAACCTAAGTAGGGCCTTAGTGCCTTCTTCACCTTTGATCATAGAGAATGACCCGAACTCAAACAGTTTTGACTCTACGCATGTAGATAGTCCACCCGCTTATTACACGGAGTCACCAGAACACATGGAGACATATCATTATGATAGTCCACCAGTGGAACCTAGTTGGGAGCCCGACTACGCTCATGTGATGTACACCAACCCAAATCCACGGCCCCAATTGAGACAACAAAGACCACAGGGCCCTAGAGGACCATGCTTTAGGTGCCAAGGAGATCACTTCATAAAGGATTGTCCACATCCTCCAATAGCAGGGCAATCACAGTACTATAACATACAAGGCTTTTGTGCTGATTGTGGCAAAGAGCATATAATCAAAGATTGTCCTAAGAACCCTGTCAATGCTTCAAATATGAAACCGATCAACGTGATAGGTATTGTAAACAACACAGATGGATCCAACCCTACGTACGTACCTATCCAAGCTATAACAAGAGCCCAGGCGCTCTTACAGAACCAACAACTTAATAAGGAGAAAGTAGCCGGAAGTAGTGAAGTTGCAGAATCTAGTAGCAAAAAGACAAAATCTTGGAAAGATTCTAGAGAAAGAATAAAGAGAAAGTGGAGTAAAAAGATAACTGAGTTGGAAGGAAGTTTAAAGGAATCTAGAGCCAAAATCCTAGAATTGACTTCACAGGAATTGAATCAAGAGAATCCAGCTCAGAAATCAGGATCAGTTTTAGCGGAACCCATACCAGAAAATCTAGACATGATGTTTCGTGCATATCAGGCTAGATTAAAAGAGGAACCTCAAGTAGCTGAAATGAGCAAAAACTACCCTCGAGCTGATCTAGAAATTGAGAGAACTAAACTTTGCATGAAGATGGTAGAATTAACACAAGCTTTGTTCGAAGCCTCTAGATATCTTAATTGGAATAACATGGCAAAACCGGAACTACACTTTCAAGGACTAATGGAGAGGCTAGAATACTTGATAGAGAGCAAAGAGAAAAAGGATCAGCCTAGGAACCCTATTGTCCCAGAGACACAGGAAAGGAATGCACCATCCCTGTCTCAAGTACCCAATACAGAAAGTCAAGACAATGTGTCTTCCATATTTTTGAGAGAGATCCAAGAAGAGAAGTGGAGAAAAGAACAAGGAACTCATCCTCCTATTCAAGAAATAGATGACTTGCAAGAACAATTTCCCCAAGACATTCCCTCTATTTACGATGGTGTAGAGGAGGAACAACTGAGTGAACACACAGGATTTGAATCTAATTCTTTACAAGAATTACCTCAGTTCACAGGACCTTGGGAAGCAAAGTCTATTAGTATGAGAGCACCCACGATAATAGTGAGGGATGAAGAATCAGTAATCCCTAGAAACACAGAAGTGATCAAGAATACCAAAGTACAGTGTAATCTCACTCTAGAGGAGTTGTTAAAGGTTAAACCAGAATTGTGGAAGCATGTAGCAAATCAATTCCCCGAGCTTGCTACTACTCCCTCACAAATAGGATCACATAAGAAGGTACCGGAGATACCCGTAGAAAAGATAGGAGATGTAAGCGAAGGAGAGGAAGGTAACACTTATCTTCCGATAACCCATCAGGGCTACACCACGAAAGCCATCTTAGATTTAGGAGCCGGAGTAGCCATAGCTACCACCGCTTTATGGAAACGTTGGGGTAAGCCAGCATTAAGACCCACCAGGATGAAGCTAAAAATGGGTGACGGACACATAGAAAAACCATTCGGCTTACTAGAAGGCATATCTCTCACCACTTGTGGTGTAGAATTTGAGCATACCTTTGCCATTTGTGATTTTGCAAAAAATCATGCTTATGAGATGATATTGGGACGACCATTCATGCGTCAGTTGCAAATTGTACAAGATTGGGGAACTAATTCTTTGTATTTGCAACATTTAGGAGTGACTACCAAAGTCAATCTTAAAGACTATTCACATCGAGATGTACCCCCATTACAATGGAATACCATCCATAAGACACAAGTAGAAACATAATCCGTGCACTCATTAGAATCAGATCCTTCTTGGTTGCATGAGGACACTCATTTATGGATGTGTAAAGTTGCAAAACAAGAGGAAGAAAGATTAGAAGCAAGGACCTTAGGTGCAGAACAACATCCACAAACCCTTCAGGATCCTGCTTACGCACCTGTAGTATTTCTAGATGAAGAGTTTGAACCCCATGGTTGGGCAGAAATCCTAGCAACCATGGATGTAGCCATCCATGAAGAACAATGGACACCCCACTATGACGAGGATGGCTATGACATTTCAGTTTTTACGATAGAACCAATCATGTGCGAGGCAATTTTAGAGGAATGTGACCCTAACACTGATGCATTTGAAGATGCAAGTGATTTCGATTTAGAATCAATTATCATGGACCCACCCTTTGCATCAGAAGAAGAATATTTTTACGAAGTAGAAACTCACCCTCAAAAACAGGAAGAAATTACGAATGAGGTGAGGTTAGCCACATAAATGACTACTAAAAATGAAGGCAAGAAAAGAAAGAAGAAAGAAACCATGTCAAAAAAAGAAGAATCTTTGTTTGAAGTACCCGAGAATTTCAAGAAATATGAAATCGAAGATAGAAGAATCATGGTACGAATGCCTAATAGAAAGGCGAATGACGGACAAGTATATGATAACCGAGAGAAAACCAAGAAAATAATAGTTGCTATAGAAGGAGAAGAAGAAAAATGTACATACATAGGGCATGATTTGACGAAGGAAGAAGAAGAAGAGCTAGTTGCCCTATTGCGCGAATATAGAGATGTGTTCGCGTGGAGTTACAAAGATCTGAAAGCAGTAGACCCAGATATATGTTCTCATAGAATCCCTATGACTCCAGATGCAAAACCGACGAAACAGAAACCTTACACGTACAATGATAACTACGCTGCGAAAATTAAAGAGGAGATAGATCGCTTGATAGAAGCAGGATTCATTTACGAGATTGAGCATACCGAATGGGTATCCCCCATTGTGGTTGTGCCCAAGAAGAATGGAAAATTGCGTGTGTGTATTAACCTTAAAAAAGTTAATGCCACCACGATTAGAGACAGTTATCCTCTTCCTATTATAGAACATCTATTGGAAAGAGTTGCGGGCAAGGAAGTTTACAGCTTTCTTGATGGATTTTCAGGCTATAATCAAGTAGCCATTGCTCCAGAAGATCAACACAAGATGGCTTTTGCCACCGAATGGGGCATATTTGCATTTCGTGTGATGCCATTTGGCTTAACAAATGCACCCGCCACTTTCCAGCGACTCATGTGTCATGTTTTTAAGGAATTCTTACGCAAGAGTTTGGAAGTTTATGTCGATGACTTATGTGCACATTCAAATGTAAGACAGACACATATCCCAGAGTTAAGACAAATATTTGACAAATGTCGAGAATATCAGGTTTGTTTGAACCCAGAAAAGTGCGTTTTCATGGTCAGACAAGGCAAAATTCTAGGACACATTGTGTCAAAAAATGGAATCTCCACGGATGAAGAAAAGGTGAAGGTAATTGCGGAATTACCTAGACCAACTAATGTGAAAGAGGTAAAAGCATTTATGGGCCATTGCGGTTATTATAGGAGATTCATACACATGTATGCAATCATAGCCAAGCCTTTGTACTCTCTTTTAACCAATTTTGAATGGACAGATGAATGTGAAAATTCATTCAATGAACTTAAACGACGCCTGTGCTAAGCACCTATATTGACTACCCCAGATTGGAGTAAGCCATTCCATGTACATGTGGATGCATCCAATTATGCCATAGGATGTGTGTTAGCACAACCCACGAATGAAGGTAACATAGATCTCCCCATAGCTTACGCGAGCAGACAATTGAACGCAGCAGAAAGAAATTACACCACGACGGAACGAGAAGGATTAGGGATGATCTACGCGGTAAAGAAGTTCAGACACTACTTGTTGGCCAACAAATTCAAGTTCTTTACAAATCATCAAGCCCTATTGTACCTAGTCAACAAACCCTATAACACAAGACGACTAATATGTTGGTTTCTATTACTCATGGAGTACGATTTTGAAGTAGTAGTCAGGAAAGGAAAGACACATCTTAGAGCTGACCACCTTTCAAGATTAACCTCAAGAGAAGCTCCTCAAGGAGTAGCGGATGATCTACCAGATGCATACTTGTTTAACCTTGAGATAGCACCAGAATGGGCTAAACCTATAGTCCCTATTCTGACATACGGACCCAAGAATCCTAAGATAAAGATCAAAGAAGGAGAGATTACCAAGTCTCAGAGATATCAAATCATAGCAGGAAGCATATATAAACAGGATAATCAAAAGATTCTTGCTTGTTGTGTAGACGAATCAGAACATGCAAATTGGTTGCAATTAGCACACATAGGTGCATTAAAGCAACATCATTCGAAACATCGAACACTGCAGACTCTGCATAGATTGGGAGTATATTGGCATTCGATGGAAGCAGATGTCTACAAGTTGTGTAAAGAATGCCATGTTTGTTGTGAAAGACCACCAGTAGAGCATGCTACATTATATCACGTGTCTCTCACACCAGACTGGAGTGAGCCTTTAGTGACATACTTGAGGACGAAAACGTTCCCTCAAGGAATGACCTTAGCACGACAACGCAGTCTGGAGCAGGAAGCTCAAGACTATTCACTTATTGGCGATAATCTATACAAAAGAGGACGAGATGGATACCTAAGACAATGTGTTCATGAAAGCGATTATCTGAGCATACTAGAGACTGCACACCAAAGTGTTGTAGGAGGTCATTTTGGACCTGAAAGGATAATCAAAGCCATCCTCTTTGCAGGATTATGGTGGCCCACTCTTCACATGGATGCTCATACCTATGTTAAGAGATGTGATGTGTGCCAAAGAACTCAATTTCCTACTCGCAGAGATGAAATGCCATTGAAACCCATGATGGGAGGACGTGCATTTTCAAAGTGGGGTATAGACTTTGTAGGACCCATTAACCCCCCTGCAAAAGGTACACATGCGGAATACATTATTGTTGCCACGGATTATCTTACGAAATGGGTAGAGGCAAAAGCCACAAAAAAGAATGATGCACACACAACTGCAAAATTCTTATTTGAGAATGTCTTTACAAGATATGGATTGCCTATAGAGTTAGTGAGCGATCGAGGAACTCACTTTCTAAACAAAGTCATTGAATATTTGTTACAGGATTTTATGGTGATTCACAAGAAATCTGCACCATATCATCCTCAGGCCAATGGTCAGGCTGAAAGCACTAATAAGATCCTTTGTAATGTACTGACAAAACTCGTGAACAACAAACGTTCAGATTGGGACAAACAGTTAGACCATGCTGTTTGGGCATATGGAGTGGCCTACAAGACCGTACTCAATGCAACTCCCTTTCAGATGGTTTTTGGTCAGAATGCAGTGCTTCCTTTGGACTTCTTGATACCGACCCTTAAGGTTGCACAAGAACATCAGTGGATCGGCCATGAATTATCAGCAAGAATAATGGACTTGGAACGATTAGGAGAAACCACGCTAAAGGCAGCAGCAGGAATATATGCAGCAAAGAAACGACAGAAAGCATATTTTGATGCACATGTGAAAGATAAAGGCCTAAAAGAAGGAGATTTAGTTCTAGTATATACGCTAAAGCAACACGCACGTAAGTTAGAAAAGCGAGGTTATGGACCTATGGTCATTAACAGACTCTCGACAAGTGGAGCAGTACAGTTAGCCACCTTAGAAGGAGATGTAATGCCTAATTATATTAGTGGCTGTAGAGTCAAGCTATACCAAGAACCTCTTACTAAGGATATGCTTAGACGAATCATGTTGGCAAAGAAGTGTAAGGAGGAAGAAAATAGAATACGAGCAGAAGCTTAGGCAGAAGCAATAGAACGCATTAAGCGCATGAAGCTAAGAAGACAAGGACTAGGGAGAGAACATTATAACCATCTGGAAACTACACCCAGATACCCCATGGCCATGTGTCAAGTAAAGTCAACCACTCATCCTAGCATAGTGGACAGGAGACCATTCATTACAGTTAGGCTAGAGCACGACAACCGTTGCCAAGAGCTCAGGGCTTTAATTGACTCAGGTGCTGCGACTAGTGCGATTAGATGGTCCCACTATAAGGATTCAGGAATAGAAATGCGGCCAATTGAGGCATACCTCATAGGCCTAGGAGGCATGGAAACCCCTTGCATGGGTGAGGTGGACCTTCCTATCCTCATTAAGGATGTGACCATGACAACGAAGCTACTAGTGTGCCATGATGACGACCTAATAGAACCCCTAATCCTTGGCCAAGATTGGCTATACGATCACTCAGTGGACCTAAATCTTAGACAAGGCTCCTTACAGATTGGAACCTTACAGCAAAAGCGAGTGATACCGCTTGACTTCCCTAACGGCATTCCAACTGAGGTTTGTAACCCTAGACCCTATGAAATACATGCGACGGAAGACCGGAAGATCTTGGGTCAGCTCAGTCACGTTACATCTACACCAACCCACTCGAGCTTGGCTAGGGATAGTTGTCAATCAGAAGGACGACAGGAGATCTTCCCTGGGGCTTCCTGCAAACTAGAAGGGGCAGCTACCCAACCGCTAGGGCAGATGGACACAATCAGCGGTCAGGTGGGTTGCATCAGCGGCCAAATGAGCACAATACCCTGCGGTGCTCATCCTTCCAAACTTGCTGCGGACTGGCCTAGATTAAAGATAAAGAACGAATCACTTCCTAATGGGTAGGTCACGCAAGTGTTGGATCTCCCTTCTTTTCCAAAGCAGAGCGTCCAATGGACCTCTCAAACCCAACCACGAAGGAGTCAACCACAACAGAGGAACCCAGACCGACGACACCACCAGATAAGGCAAGGAAAGCAGCAGTATCAACATCACAGAACAAGTGGCACGAGACAAATATGGGTGCCAAAAGGACAGCAACCACAGGCTATTGGCAACACTGCAGACAAGAACAGGACAAAGTTTCAAAAGAAGCAGAGTCAGTATCCAAAGTCCCCTCGATCTTCTTCTACAAGTACAAATACTTGACAGATTTGGATCGCCAAGAAGTATCTTATCAATCGACCCACACCCACGCAGATTTGGGTACCCAAGCAATGTATTATAGTTCAACCCTCAAGCCATGTAATATATACCCCTCAGAAATCTTTCCATCCTTCAATACCACCAAACCCGATACCACTTTTTGTCCCTCAGCAGAAACACACCACCCACTCAAAGACTCTTAGGAAATGGATACCGAAACGTATCCAGACGTCTTCTTGTACCCCATTATCTAACAATTCTCCCATCCCGTTTAAACTCCACCCTTGTAATAATTCACCCTCAACCAAACCTTGTATGAATTCATACACCAAAACCCCACATCATGCATAATAAAAGCTCATCAAGAAATGTATGCATAATCTGACCATGTAGGCGTCTACAGACTTGCATTAGTTTTACAAATAATCATTCCATTAACCACCTCACAACACCTGGCTACACGGGTTATACATCAGTTATGGAAAGGGATTGCGGTCTCACTTTATTGGGATCATAATTAATTTCCATGCTAATGTGTTAATCTTTTGTAGCAGATCTTTTCCATTAGCTCATCAGTCATCATGCAAACCGAAGAAGGACCATCAGAAGCTGGCCCAAGCACACCAATGGCCAATATTGGAGAATTACTCGCGGAATCTTATCCTACGATGCAACCACCAGAGTTTCAAGGTTTTCCAGGACCCATGCCAATAGACGATCCTCCTAGAGGATACACTGAGAAGATTCATCGTAACTCTCACTGGTTTCAAGGCCTAGCAGGACCATTAGCAGACGCTGATTTCATATTTGAGGCCAATTTGGCATTTGATCTTCGCACATGGGCCAAGTACCAGTTCTTTTCAAGAGAATTTGAAGGATTGCAAAATACACAATATTTAACGCACGTTTGGGCACGAGCGGGATTTACAGAATACTTTAGTGACCCTCTGCCTAAACCTGATTTTTACAAATGCTTTTACTTAGTAACCACCTTGACAGCTTCAGCGAACAAGGATCTACCTGGCACATTCATGTTACCATCCTTGGTAAATGACCCTCCATTCAGAAGGTTTTACTTGTCCAAAGATTTAATTCGCGCAGCTCTCAAAATACATGGAACACACACTCCGACGGAGCGAGAACGGCTAGTCCCAGAGTAGATGAAACGTGGTGACGTAACTAAGTGGGAGGATATTTCAGCTATAACCCCTGAGCTCTCCAAGCCCTTAAGGATATGCATGCAGCATTTTGCTTTCCCAGCTCAGGATCGTTTTACCATGCCCCACAAAAGAATCTGGTTTGGATTATACTTAGCATGTACTGGACCTCAAACTGTTGACCTAGCTAGCTGGATAATTGATCAGCTCTATTTGGCACAACATAGATGGGAACGAAAGAAGGTCATCAATGGGTGTTGTGCACTTACAAGGATTATATATATGTGCTTGGCATATGACTTACCCATAGAGCGCGCCATGACCAGTGAGGAACTGAAGGCATTCAAAGGGACCACTAAGAAGGCTAGAAATTCTAGCAAAGGCAGAGCCGGAAAACGCCTGAGAGGAACCATACCCTGCCTTCAGGTGCCAGAATCACCCTCACCACAACCATCTCCAGAGCAGTCACCGACCGCATCCACTCCCACGGTACCACCAGTTCGTATACGGTTATCAAGACCAGTTACGCCGGAGGGCACCACCAGTACTGTTGAACCTCAAGCAGCCACAACCCCAGAACCTACAACCACGACAGCAGAACTTCCCACCACCATTGGTGCGGATGGTTTCTCTTTTCCAATACCCCATTTAGAAGCAGAACAAACAACACCACTGGATCCAACTTTTGATTTTGAGATGCCCGATGCATTCTCCAATGAGTTCCAGTTTTCAGAAGGACAATTGTTTTCTCAAGAATTTGAAAGGCCTAGCTACCCTACCACACCCAGGGATCAGCCACCAGGACAGATTGTGTCTAGCTCTGATGACGAAAGAACAACAACCGATGACGACAAAGGAGACGACGAAGCTAGCCAGGGAACTCAAGAATCCCAAGAGCATGAACAGACAGATGGCCAAGGCCAACAAACAGACACACATGGTGATACAAGTACCCATGAAGATGAAACTTACGAAGCAGCAACTTACACACTAGCTATTAAGAAGCTGTATAGAACTATGGAAAAAGTTTGGGCACGCAAAAAAATGACCGAGGAAGAGAGTAAAGCAATAATAGAACAGGAACTTGTCACAGGCGGATTCGAAGACGCATACATCAAAGGATTCCGCGAGTTAGTCAAATCAGTAGGCTCCAACGAAGCCCTCAGGTACCTGCAACGAAAGCCACTACCACAGTTTGACCCCCGCAGAGTACGACTACTTTCAAAGCCCGGCGAATACATTCGTGTACCAACAGGAGCACAGTCTTCAGAACAAGCCAGGGAGGCACGCCTCATCCCCAAAAGTTTGTTGGCAGCAGAAACCATCCTTGTAGATTCCCCACCCCGCGCTACAACTGCACATACCTCAGTAGTCACTGAAGTACCAACCACCCCAACCGCTCCCCCATCACCGCCCATCCCTCGAGCCTCCCCTATTCACCCTCCTTCCCCCAGACTAACATCTTCATTCGCCGGTGGCGTAGCAGAAATTGTCTTTACGACCACTCAGCCCAGAATTCCTGCACCCATTAGACCTAGTCTACCCCCCCACACACCCACCTTTCTATCCAGCCCATTCCTCCATCCATCTTTTCCATCTTTCCCCACAACTCCAAGACCCCTTTTTCCATTCCCACCGCCATTAACCTTCTCCCCCGTCTCACCTCCCCGACTCACTGTAACCCCTATTTCCCCTTTCCACCAAGCTGCACCAGCCAGCCCCCCTGTAAATTACTCCTCCACCTTTGTAAATCCCGTATTTACACCAGCACAAGCACCCACAGTCACACCCATATTCACAGTCACCGCACTGGACACGTCCAATGACATGGACATCTCACCACCCACTGCACCATCACTCACTTCACTCACGACACAAACATATTTAGGCACCTCACAATTTTCCACAATCACCACATCATCCACCTTCCCACCCCCATTCCCCGTTCCCTTTGCATCTACACCCACTGCATCTTCATTAAGCACCCCATTAATACTATCACCCACTGTAGATAATGCATTTCGACAGATGTTCATGTGTATGACGCAAGTAAGAGATGAGTTCACATCTCTTGGCGATAATTATCAGCAGCTGCAGAGGACAACCACTGACTTATAATCGCAGCTTAATTTATTGTCTATTGAGAATGCCTCTCTGAATACCCGATACCAGGAATTACGCGAGGCATATCACAAATTGGAACTAGAAAGCGAAGAAAAGACCAAGGAAGCCACTGCTGACCTGGATAACTTATTAAGAGCCCAGACAGTCCGCAATGCAACGCTAACACGAAACATGGGCTTACTCACAAGACATCTAGCAGCAACAAAGGAGGAAAACCAACACCTACAGGATCACAACCGAGAAAACTTAGAAGCAGCTCTTGACCACCCAGACCAACCTTTGAGTCCTAGTCGGTTCAAAGCCATTCCCTCAGACTCGATGAGGATGCTGCTAGAAGATCATGTAAGATTGCTAGATGAATATGACCGCATGAATGAGGAGTTACAGAAACTCAAAGAAGATCATAAATTACTCCAGTTACGAGCACCGGCACAACCAGACATACCAGCACCTGTGGACCCCTTTCCTGACATCTTAGAGGAACTCAACGCATTACGGGCCCATGTATCAAACCTTGAATCAAGGATTGCAGTATACGAAGCACCACCCAGGCCAAATTCCCCACCTGAGCTTCCAGCGGAGGAAGAAACTGTCACCATCCCGGTGGAGGAAACGTTTGAAGAGGCGTACGAGCCACAACCCATCCCAGGCGGACGCGTCACGGCCAAAGGCCAGATGACTTACGAACTCCCGACCCCCGCGTGGATGAAGACTATTGAGGAACTTGGGACAACGCACTCAGCTAGAGTAGAGGCACAATTACATGCCATGGCGATCATAGAAGAAAGAATTTTACAGTCTCCATTCTTTGCTCATTTGGCCCCGCGACGATACATATCTAGGCATGAGCTACAGTATAAACCGTATTTTATGTTAATGGCTGAATACCAGTTAGCCATTGAGAAAGAGACAGGTAAGAAACCATTGCATGCAACTCAATTCGAGGAGGACAGTCTACCTCTTGATGCGCAACAAGGAGAGATCTATCAACCAGAGTGGCGCAAAGATTTACTATAGAAGTATCCAGAAATGATGAGTACATGGGTAAAGGCACCTTTGCACTTAAAGTACAACCCATGTTGGGGACCAGTACCACGACGCTGCTCCTGGACAGCCTTTGCTATTAAGGTACAAAACAATAAGCAGTGCCAGGACTGGTTGAATTACCCCTACTTTAAGCCACCCATCGAGTTACCAACTGTAGGCTACATGATGGCTACAATTCGCCACTGGCTCCCTCGACTAAAGCATATGGACGATATAGCAGCGCATATGACTGTCAAAATCTTTGACATGATGCAAATGATTTTTTAAAGTCTTCCGACCCGTCAAGGAACCTCATGTAAACACCCCGGGCTTTGAGCATGGCAACTTCGATCTGGTATATGATATGAGTACAACGCCATCGCTACGGGTGTGTTATGCCTGGCATTGCAGAATCAAGTACCTACCGGCGTGCTACAAGCAGACGTTCGAAGAGATGTTCACAACCGACTTCTGGGAATACCATTCCGAGGTATTCATAAGCAGGCCTACACATTTATTACACTTATTTGCCTGTGAACGAATGGTCTATTCCACACACTATCAGCTCCCGCCACCAGAAGAACCGCAACCAATAGATTGGGAGAAACTCGAGGCCGATCTGGCCCGAGGCATTCGTATCTCCGAGCACACCCTCGCTCAAGACCTCCTACAGAACTATATCCGGCAGACCTCACAACAAGGTTCTGTCAGGGACGATAGAAGCGAGAGGGAGGGGGGTGTTGGAAGCAGCCAGAGGCATAGAAGACGCGGAAGCATGTAACAATGGAGCAAGGAGCCAGTCGAATCTTTTTTCAAAGAATTATGTTTTCAAATACTTTCCAAAAACCTCCAACAGTGATTTTTATCACTATTGTAACATATGTAACATAGAAAAACCCTTTTCTTAATTTCTCGCTCCATTTTGTGCAAGCCAAGGAGTCCTCGAGCTTGAGGAGCTTAGGTAGAACAAGCGTATCAATTTTCATTATTTTTAGACACCGTTTACCCTTCCAAATAGCATCTAGGACCTAATTTTTAACTATGCCGGTCACTAGATGTGAAACCGGTCAAAACTGTCTAGAAACTATAAAAAGAGCTAGAGAGCTCATTTTTGAGGTTGGCTAGTGTGAGCTTAGAGTTATTTTGAGCTTGTAATAGTGTTCTTGGGTAATAGAGTTGATCTCTCACCTTCCATTGTGTCTTGCTTGTCTCTTCGTAGTGTGTGTGTATGTGTGTGTGCATTTCTATGCTTCTCACCTTCACTCTCACTTCATCTCACATTCACGATCTTCATATCACTCCTATCTCTTCCGCGGATTGACATTAAGGAGGTGAAGCTTCTTAACGTGGTTCTTACCATTGTGCTAGAGCAACAACTATTTTGTTCATAACTTGAAAAGCGGTTGTCAGATTCAAGTGAAGATACTATCAATAGATGAGTCCCGTCAAGAGCTTCAAAACAAACCCACTATTCCCCATATTCGGAGTTCGGAGGTGGGAAAAACATTCGAATTTGTGTTTACTGCTATAAGTGGTATCGCGGCAGACATGTCCATAGATTAAGGGAGTTGGAGAGGTAGATTAGTCTTTTCTCATGCATCATAATTGAGCCACTTCACTTTCCATCACGTGTGCACTCGTCCTCATACACTTGGTTCAGGTGGTTCTTCGGATTGATAATTAAGCGTGTTTCAATCCACCACTATATGCACTTGTGGGGCAAATGAGATTTAGTCTCTTTGACACAAGTCCCTAAGCCCTTGCGACTTAGGTACACAACATCTCTGGCTATCCAAGCCACCAAAATGTTCTTCTAACAAGCTATACTGTCTTGTCAACACTTGGATGTCCTGTGCAAGGCACATCATAATTATAATGCATGATTTTTTTCTTCTCAAATCTCGGGAATCTGGTACGCAAAACTTTCCTTTCTGTCTAACGATTCCATTCTCCTATGAGAAACTAGAATACGGAATGGACTTGTTTGCTCTGCTAGGGGAAGAAACAACCAAAACCGTCCCATCTTCTATAATAGAGTCATCACCGATGGCTCAAACAAATGTGGATCTTCCACCTATGCTTCCTTGATCTCTTGAAGCAATGAGCTTTTTAGAACTATAAAGCTCATTTGATACATTATCCATGATAATGCATCAACAATTATATTATCTTTGCTCTTCTATATAGGATTTCCATATGAAACTCCTGCATGAGCTCAGCCCAACGAGACTGACTGCCCCAAAGATCTAACTGACTACTAAAATACTTAAGTGTATGGTGATTTGTGTAGATCTTAAAGTATGCACCATCAAGATAGTGTAGACTTTTAGTGAATACACCACTGCATACAACTCCTATTCATGCATTGGCTAGTTGTGCTGTGTACTAGTCAATTTCTTACTCTCAAAAGCTATGGGCGTGCCATCTTGGCTCAAAACTATCCCTATGGCTATGCCACTAGCATCTGTCTCTAACTCAAAGAGGATCTGTGAATCTATCACTTTGAGTATCGGAGCCTTTGAAACAACTTGTTTCAGAGTATCAAAACTATCCTGCTGCTTTTTCTTCCATGCAAATGGAACTTTGCCTTGAAGTAAGTTCATCATAGGCACTGCTATCGATGAATATGAAGAGAGGAATTTCCAATAAAAACTGGAAAGTCCTAGAAATGACTGTAACTGCCCTCATCCTCAGGGGTAGGCCAAGCTAAGATAACGAAAGCCTTCTTGGGATCCATTTGAATCCCATCAACTGATATGCTATCCTTGAAAGAAACAATCAGTCTTCTCCGGACTAACTGAATCTTATCATGATCTCTTACTCTAATCTGATGGTAGCCACTTGTACAATCTAATTTACTAAATGCAACCGCTCCACCTAGAGTGTCTAAAAGATCATCAATCCTGGGCATAGGATATTTGTGTCTGATAGTAATCTTATTGAGTGCTCTGTAATCGATGCACATCCTATAAGATCTATCTTTCTTCTTCACTAGAACAACTTATGCTGCCAAGGGTGAATAGCTAGGTCTAATAAACCCCTTTTTTTGTAATTCTTTCAAAGACAACTCTTGGAATTTTGCTCTCACTTTCAATGAAAGTGATGAAGCATTCCAACTAGAGACTCCATGACTCCATGAATTCATCATAGTACATGATGAATACAATAAAGAAAATAAATAGACTTACAATCGATTTTAAAGCAACTTGGTAGCATTTACCAATCACGTCTCTTGGAGATCTGGTTCTCCACAGATCAGTAGTCGCCTCCCCTCATGCTCAAACTTGATCACGTTACTTGGTCACTATTTATGATATAAAGAAAAACATCAAACTTGCTTCTCAACTTGTCTTCCCTTTGGAATTAACTTTCTTACTTGTAGACCTTGCATTGTTGTATAATGACTCCCTAATGGAGACATCCTTGCCTTGTCTAATAGATGCAAACCATGCCTTTCTATATAACCTTGTCTCACTCCCTGATAGGGACTTAGACTATAGCCTTGCCTTATTTACTCTTTGCAAACCTTGCCTTTCTGTATATCTTGGCCACTCGAGTATTTGACCCACATACTTGCCTTGTTTGCTTTAGGCGAACCTTGTGTTTCTATGTATCGTGGTCACTCTTGAGTTATTGGCCTATAAATTTTCCTTGATTGCTTAATGAAAAAGAGTCCACCTAGGATC
The DNA here is from genome assembly GCA_020310875.1 of Ceratopteris richardii. Classification (NCBI taxonomy): domain Eukaryota; kingdom Viridiplantae; phylum Streptophyta; class Polypodiopsida; order Polypodiales; family Pteridaceae; genus Ceratopteris; species Ceratopteris richardii. The sequence goes on along the minus strand of CM035442.1, from coordinate 39,192,897 downwards.
TCTATTCATCACTTCTAGAATTAAGCGGATATAGAATCAAGATATGATTCCTTAGAAAACTAGAAACGTTAAAGTCTGTCTCAACTCCTAATTCTAGGAAGTTCTTACATGATTGTTCTTTTACTATTATTTTCATAGTACCTAGAGTAGACACGTAGTTACGACATGGACATCTATCGTACGGTGCGTGTATTTTTCTTTGCAGGGACAAGTAAGTATTTTCTTGTAGATTAGCGAGGATAAAAACATAAAATTGTTAGGGTGTCTAATCCCCTTTTGATCTACTTGTAGTTATATTGTGCCTATCAAGCATTGCAAAATTTGTCAGGGTGTGTAATCCCCTTTTGGTCTATTTGTAGATAGATTGTGCTTGTAGGCATCGTTTTCACGGAAATTGCTTGTCCTAATTTTTTTGGTTTTCAAAATTGCACCGTTATGCTATCAAAATTTTTAGAAAATTAGTATGCTTCTGCATCCAAGCATATAGAACATGCTAAATGTTTATTATTTCTTCATGTTCCATTGAGCAAAGGCTTGTGATTTGTGTAGTTTCTACTTCCACTTACTTGTTTTAAGTATACATATCCAAATTATATAATGATTAAGGTGAATGATTAGTAGCATTCTGATCATAGAATTGTATCGATATCATTGAATGGAGAAATTAATTCAAGTGATTTCCAACAATTGATATTAGTTAGAATTCTAGGATGTCTAGTTAGAACCTAGAATAGGGGATAATTAATCCTCAAAGATTCCATGATCAAGAAAGAATGCAATTAGAATTATGATCCAAAGGAATAAAGTCAAGGTTTAAAAGGAAAAGATGTAAAGTAATATATTTACAAAGAGATGAGAATTTTTCAAGTGAAAGAATTTCCCTTTTGTAGAAAGGACAAAGTGAGACAAGGGCTAGTTTTGCCAGGGTCTCATGAGTTGGAAACTTAGAGGTAAGAGGTCTCAAGGTATCTTGAAACCTTAGATGAGAACTCTAAGAACACCGACAAGTTTAGGATGCTTATAATAGTTCCTATAATTGTATGAGTTCTAGTGCACATTTATATGTGTATAGAACAAAGAAGTTTATTTCACAAGAAGTATGTCCTATATGCAATATGATGCAAAAAGAGAGCAATGATGCATATAAATTGACAAGAGACTTATCTAGAATTTCAAAAAGTAACTTGCAGGTGTGTGTAGGTGTTGAAGATGGTCCACCCTTCATCGAATTAGATTTCCAAGTTGCTCCCAATAAGTTATGCTTCAAAATGATGTTCGAAAGAGGGCTGTTGAAGAGATATGGAAAACTTCAAAACTCTGAAACTAATTGAGACTAAAACCAAAAGGGTGTTGCAGCAACTCTTTGGAAAGATCTCTGAGAGTGCTTTCTAGAGCAATAAAAATCTCCCAATTCGGATAAGTTATGCTCAAGTTATAGGCACCAAAGTGGAAGAAGGTAGGTGATATTGGTTCAAAGATAAAGTGTAAGCTATGAATTCTCTATGAGGAACTAAGCCTTGAAACATGCGCGTGTGTGGCTTTGATATCCCACATGCATTGTTAAGCAATGATGAAGTATATATATGCTCTAAACCCCACCTTCTTCCTCACTTAAAAAAACATAACACGCACGCGGTGTTCTCTGCATAAGCTCTCAATTGTTGGGAAAAATGGATGGATGATCCAAGAGATTGAGTAGGTGCTACTAAAACCTGCTTTGTACTAGCCCTCTTTAGCTTCAGACTTGATTAGTAGACTTCCTTAGCTTCCCAATGACACCAATAAATAGCCTATGTCCTTTGGAAATGATGTGTGCAATGATTGAATCAAAACAGATAACTTTGGAAGTCACAAAGTCAAGAAAACCTTCTGTTTTGGTCTTGACACCTGCTCAATGTTTTGCTCAGTGTGACCAGCTCAGTAGCAATTGATAAAATTCCTTCTAGGGGTATTCAATTATCTTAGTAAGCTAACATTTGCAAGTGGAATGATGTAAAATGACAAACTATACTCAGAGAAATTGATTTAGCAAAATTAGCTATACCCCCGACTTTTTAGGACTGTAGTAGAGATAGACTAGTGAGCACCTCGATGATGATTTCTCTGAATTGGCTGAATGAAATCACTTCAAACTTTGTCAGCATGTAGATGACTTTGAGCTGAATCCAATAAGCTTTGAATCACTGAATTTGGAGTAGTATTGACCGAGATATTTCCTTGACAAGTTAACAGACTTTGGAGTAGACAAGCAGTGAATACAAAGATGAATGATGTAAATGTATCTATTGATTAACAATTGTGTACAATCCCATTGACATGTCTAGCATTGATAAATGGTGTAGAGAGGTGTAGGCTATGGTATAGTCCTTACACACACTCAAGCTCAACAGAATGAGCCTCGAGAATGGAGTGATCTACCCGCGACTTTTTCACATCCAATTTTATAGGAAATGACTTAGGATTTGAATTCAAATTCAAATCTTTGGCTTCCTATGATCAAGCATCTAAAAGTTTGGAGATATTCTCTCAATCAAATGATCTACTTTTCCACGAATCACTTAGGTAGGTGATTACAAAAGATTTTAAGTCAAATTAGACTTTTACAATGAGGTAAAGTGGTAATAAACCATTAGCATATGTTCCTATGGTTCTTCATGCATGTGGAGTCTTCATGATGTCTTCCAATCCAAATGTGTAGGCTTGTGATTTACACCAACAGCTCCCCCTCAAGCCAAACATTTTGGTTTAAGTCTTCATCTTCAATCTTCAAGTACATCCTGCAATCCAATCATAGATTTGAACCTGCAAAGTTTGGTCCCATCCAAAGCTTTAGTCAGCAAATCTGCACATTGCATGTTGGTTGACACATAGGTCAGCTGAATGTCCTTGCTTAGCAACTTCTCCCTCACATAATGTTAATGAACTTCTATGTGTTTGGTCCTGGCATAATAGATAGGATTAGCTGCAAGGTGAAGAGAACTTGTATTATCTCCAAAGATAATTGGAGGCCTAGTATATAAGCCCAATTCTGAATACAAAAGCTTAATCCAAATTGCTTCTTGAGTGGCATTAGCTAGCCCTCTATACTCTGCTTCTGTAGAAGACAATGCAACAATTGGTTGCTTCTTTACAGACCATGAAATTGGTTTGTCACCTGCAAAAGAAATGTATCCTGAAGTGCTTCTCCTATCATCCTTGCATCCTGCCCAATCTGCATCTGAATAAACTTTTATGTCAATATCTGAAGTGTAAGGAAAGTACAAACCATGGTTCTGTGTACCCTTGAGATACTTCAAGATTCTTTTGGCAGCCTCTAAGTGAGGTATCCTTGGCTTGTGCATAAATTGACTTAGCACACTAACTTCATATGCAATGTCAATTCTAGTTAAGGTAGCATAGTTCAAGCTACCTACCATACTTTGATAACCTATAATGTGTTGGACTTCATCACCTTCATGGGCACTTAGCTTTAGGTTCACCTCCATTGGAGTACTAGCTGCTTTAGCATCCTGCAAGTGAAATTTCTTCAACATGTCCTGCACATACTTCTTCTGAGTAATATATATTCCTGAATTAGTGTAAACTAATTCAAGTCCCAAAAAATACTTCAATAATCCAAGATCATTGATCTTGAATTCCTTCATCATCTGGCTTTTGATGCTTCTGATTCCATTTACATCATTGCCTGTAATGATGATGTCATCAACATAAACACAAAGATAGATTACCTCTGAATTACTTCTCTTAATGAACAGAGAAGTGTCAGCCTTACTCATGACAAAACCTTGGTCTTGGAGGTATGTAGTTAGCCTGTAATTCCATGCCCTAGGTGCCTGCTTCAATCCATATAAAGCCTTCTTTAATTTGCAAACATAAGTTACCTTCTTAGGGTCTTCATAGCCAGGAGGTTGTGACATATAAACCTCTTCTGAAATCCATCCATTCAAGAAAGCATTCTTGACATCCAATTGGTACATGTTCCAATTCTTTGATGCAGCCACACTCACCAACACTTTGATTGTTGGCATCTTGGCCATAGGAGAAAATGTTTCTTCATAGTCAATGCCTTGGGTTTGTGCAAAACCCTTGGCTACTAATATGGCCTTGTACATGTTAATTGTGCCATCAGGATTTCTTTTCAATTTATAGATCCATCTGGATCCTATTACCTTCATGGAGTCCTTCTTGGGTACTAACTCCCATGTATCACTCTCCTTGAGTGCTTCAATCTCCTCATCCATAGCTTCCTTCCATTCTGATTTTGTGATTGCTTCTTCATATGATCCTGGTTCTTCACTTAGCAAATCCTTTGCAAGATAAATTGAATGTTTAGTAACAAGAGATATATCATAACCATATCTGATAGGTTTTTTGCTCTCTCTTTGAGACCTTCTGATTGATTGAGTTGAAGATTCTGGTATGTCCTCAAGATTCTTCATCTTCATTTTGCCTTTGGACTTCCATGCCTTGAATTCTTCAAGGTTGATTGTATCTTCATCATCTGAACTTGAGTCTTCTTTCTGAGTTGGTTCCTCCTTTGTAAGTTTTGGAAATTCCTCTTCCAAATCATAGGGTAGTTTGACCTTCCTGCATTCATTCTCATACCAAGAATCATTCTCATCAAAGATCACATCTCTGCTTACCATAAATCCCTTGTTGGTAGGGTTATAAAACCTATAACCTTTTTGATTTAAATCATATCCAATGAAAATACATTTTTCAGCCTTTGGATCTAGCTTTCCTCTTACCTGTGAAGGAATGTGTACATATGCTACACTTCCAAAAATTTTGCAGTGATCCAATGATGGTCTCTTACCATGCCATGCTTCATATGGTGTCATACCATCAAGTGACTTTGATGGTAAGCTGTTTATGAGATAGGTGGCAGTAGAGACACTCTCTGCCCATAGATAGTTAGGTAATTTCTTCTCATTAAGCATAGATCTAGCTGTCTCAACTATTAACCTATTTCTTCTTTCAGCTACCCCATTCTGTTCAGGAGAGTACCTTGTGGTTATTTCCCTTTTGATGCATCTGTCCTGCAAGAAGTCCTCAAATTCATTTGAGAAGTACTCCCCTCCTCCATCTGACCTTAGCCTCTTTAAATTCCTTCCTGTCTGATTTTCAACTAATGCAAGATATTTCTTAAAACAATTAAATACTTCATCCTTGTGCTTCATAAAGTATAATACAGTCCATCTGCTATAGTCATCAATAAAAGACACATAGTACCTTGAACTTGAGACTGAGGGGTCTTTGCTAGGTCCCCATACATCTGTGTGTACAAGCTCTAGATAGTCTTCATGCATATATCCTTTCTTGGAGAAGGGTAACCTGTGAGACTTACCAAATTGACAAGCACCACACTTGTAAATCATATGTTCCTTGGATACATTAGGTATCCCAAGCACACATTGGTCCTTGCACATTTGCTTCAAGGTCCTTTCTCCTATGTGCCCTAATCTCTTGTGCCAAATCTCAAGCTCTGAAAGTGTTTGATCTTTATAACTGTATAATGCAATGTTCTTTGTATCTTCCAATTCAAAAGTGAAAAGTCTACCTGATTTTTCTCCTTTAGCTATCCTTTTGAATCCATGTCTTGGGTCCTCCACAAATGCTCCATACTGATTGAATCTGACCTGCAACCCTTTCTCTACAATCTGACCAACACTCATTAAGTTCTTTGTAATTGTAGGTACATAAAGTACTCTGCTCAACAAATTCTGATTACCATCACAAGTTTTCACATTTCCAACTTTAACTACAGAATGCTTTGTATCATCACCTGTTTGGACTTGGTGTTTACCTTTTGGCTCCTCAAGATCAGAGAGTAGTGCCACATTACCAGCCACATGATTTGAACACCCTGAATCAATATAAAATAGGTGATCATCATTTGTACTTGACTTTGAAGTCATGTTCATGATCAAGAGAGAGTCATCCTGCTCCTCTGTGTAGTTGTTGTAGTCCTTTGTGTTTCTGAATCCTCCTTGGTAGCTGCCATTGTAATTGTTGTTGTAGTTGTTGTTATAATTGTTGTTGTGGCCTTGGTGATGGTTGAACCTTCCTCTAGACTGAGAGTATCCACCTCTTTGGTAGCCTCTTCCTCTCTGATTTTTGTAATTCCTGTAACACTCATCTGTGGTGTGGTTTGACAAACCACAAATGTTACATGGTGATGAGTTATAGGGTCTCCCCCTACCTTGCTTACCTCCTCTGCCCCTACCTCTTGAAGATCTACCTCTCCCTGCATAGTTGGCTTGGGAGGTAGAGCATTCATCTTCCACCTTCTTACTCTTGCCTTTATCCTTAGATTTCTTATCAGTGTATAGGGCAGAAGAGTTGTTACCTTTGGTAGTATCTCCACTCTTGGTAAGCTTTGCTTCATGTGTGAATAGTTGACCCATGAGAGTTGTAAGATCTGGAGTGTGCATGTCCATGTAGAGATCCATTGCAATGGTGAAGCTTTCCCACTTGTCATCAGCCTTGATTCCATTAATTACCTGCCTTACAATTTGTTCTTCTTCAATTTCTTCTCCTATGGTTGCTAACTGATTTGCAACATCTTTGATCTTGGTCACAAATTCTGAAACAACTTGCTTAGGTTGCTTCCTTAGTGTTGTGAATTCAATCCACAATTGGTTTTTTCTAGCCCTTGTATTGGAGGAAAAATATGATGACAAGGTTTCCCAAGTCTCTTGGGAAGTCTTACAATTTCTGATATGAGGTAAAAGAAAGTCAGATATAGATTTGAGTAAATAGGACCTTGTCAATGCATCCCTTGCACACCATGTCTTGAGTTTTTCTTGCTCCTCCTTGGTTGGCAAACCTCTTGCTTTGAATGAGGGCAATTCCTCATCTCCTGAGATGTATCCATAGAGACTCCTTCCTTGTAAGTAGGTCTTCATCCTTAGAGACCAAGATTGATAGTTGTTCCTGTCTAATTTATCAATGAATGAAGGAAAACCATCTCCCATTTTACCTTAGTTGCTCTGATACCACTCTTGGGAAAAATGGATGGATGATCCAAGAGATTGAGTAGGTACTGCTAAAACCTGCTTTGTACCAGCCCTCTTTAGCTTCAGACTTGATTAGTAGACTTCCTTAGCTTCCCAATGACACCAAGAAATAGCCTATGTCCTTTGGAAATGATGTGTGCAATGATTGAATCAATACAGATAACTTTGGAAGTCACAAAGTCAAGAAAACCTTCTATTTTGGTCTTGACACATGCTCAATGTTTTGCTCAGTGTGACCAGCTCAGTAGCAATTGATAAAATTCCTTCTAGGGGTATTCAATTATCTTAGTAAGCTAACATTTGCAAGTGGAATGATGTAAAATGAAAAACTATACTCAGAGAAATTGATTTAGCAAAATTATCTATACCCCCGACTTTTTAGGACTGTAGTAGAGATAGACCAGCGAGCACCTCGAGGACGATTTCTCTGAATTGGCTAAATGAAATCACTTCAAGCTTTGTCAGCATGTAGATGACTTTGATCTAAATCCAACAAGATTTGAATCACTGAATTTGGAGTAGTATTGACCGAGATATGCCCTTGACAAGTTAACAGACTTTGGAGTAGACAAGCAGTGAATACAGAGATGAATGATGTAAATGTATCTATTGATTAACAATTGTGTACAATCCCATTGACATGTCTAGCATTGCCAAATGGTGTAGAGAGGTGTAGGATATGGTATAGTCCTTACACACACTCAAGCTCAATAGAATGAGCCTCGGGAATGGAGTGATCTACCCGCGACTTTTTCACATCCAATTTTATAGGAAATGACTTAGGATTTGAATTCAAATTCAAATCTTTGGCTTCCTATGATCAAGCATCTAAAAGTTTGGAGATATTCTCTCAATCAAGTGATCTACTTTTCCACAAATCACTTAGGTAGGTGATTACAAAAGATTCTAAGTCAAATTAGACTTTTACAATGAGGTAAAGTGGTAATAAACCACTAGCATATGTTCCTATGGTTCTTCATGCATGTGGAGTCTTCATGATGTCTTCCAAGCCAAATGTGTAGGCTTGTGACTTACACCAACATCAATGACAGAAGAAAATAATGCTTTTGTAAACAAAAATCTGGCAGCCTTTGACGTGCTTGGTCAAGCCTTGTCCTTCGGGCAAGCATATGGATTGAGCAAGCAGAGTTGGGCAAAAATGGCCTTGTTTACTAGAAATTCCGAGGAACTCCTCACGTGTTCATACATGTACTATCAATTTGGAAGTTCACGTGGGCATGATGTCTTATAGCACACTGCTACAGAGGCCGCTCTTAGTGGGCATCTTCAAAGGGAGATCACGTGGGTGCTATTTGAACCGCACCTAGGTAGGCCCTAAGGACATGTCCTATGGGCTCGCCTCTTTTGCTCTTCTACTGCAGCTCGACAATGGTGACACGACGATGGTGACACGACGATGGTGATGATCATGCCAAAAACACAATCATGAGAGAGATGACGACCAAAAAAGCTCATGCAAAAAAACGATGAGAAATTCCTGATGCTCTGATACCAATTGTGAGAAAGGCTTGAATGATGTGTGTGTAACTCTCCTCCCATCCATATATACCCTCTTGTACTCTAAAAATAGCAATGATGTACTACTAAAAATAGCAATGATTTGGAATAGTCTAGTGTGAACATGTGGCCATCATGCAACACTTATTCCCATTACTACCAAAGTAGTTGCCATTACTATCAAGTACCTTAGGGTATCCCCCGATCTTGGGACCTTGGCTAGCTAGCCCTTGTCCCTCACACACATGAACTGATCCCTGTGGATCAAATGGACTGATCCCTATGGATCAATGATCTCTGTGAATCACATGCACTGATCCCTATGGATCACATGCACTGATCCCTGTGGATCAATGTCTAACAATATGTATATGTTTATGTATATGTATATGCATATGCATATGCATATGTATATGTATATGTATATGTATATGTATATGTATATGTATATGTATATGTATATGTATATGTATATGTATATGTATATGTATATGTATATGTATATGTATATGTATATGTATTTGTATATGTATATGTATATGTATATGTATATGTATATGTATTTGTATATGTATATGTATATGTATATGTATATGTATATGTATATGTATTTGTATATGTATATGTATATGTATATGTATATGTATATGTATATGTATATGTATATGTATATGTATATGTATATGTATATGTATATGCATATGTATTTGTATATGCATATGTATATGTATATGCATATGTATTTGTATATGCATATGTATATGTATATGTATATGTATGTGTATATGTATATGTATATGTATATGCATATGTATATGTATATGTATATGCATATGTATATGCATATGTATATGTATATGTATATGTATATGTATATGTATATGTATATGTATATGTATATGTATATGTATAAGCATCTCCAAATAGTGTCTCAGTGTCTCTATCTCTTGATCAATTCATCCATTGATCTCTATGCTCAGGTTGGATTGTGATTCTAACCTTCTAACGATTATGAATATCTACCTCTCTCTATCTCTTTGTATGCATATATCTACGAATATCTATACATCTATATGTATATATCTCTCTTTTTCTTTGATCATCTTATATATAGGAGGAGGAATGGATCTAGCGAGCATCTTCATGGCTCTCATCGATAGCACCCCATGGTGTACTATCATGATTCAAGGTGCCACTATAGAGAACTCAAGTTATGCATGAGTGAGATGGTGAGGGAATATCCTTTGAGTTTGTCACATTATTCTAGAGAGGTGGAGCATGTAAGAAGAAGATAACAAGTGGCAGGAAGGACGGGATTCAGTAAAGAGGATGGATATCACCAATCGTAGTGATATTGTGTATGTCATTAGATTTTTTGGGAAGGCATAGTCAGAGTGATTTTGGGAAAACTAAAATTTGGTGAGGAGGTCCATTTTGCGAAAAGACATGATAAGGGTTCTATAATTACCCGCTATTGATGGATGCTCCATCCTAGAGCGGAAAGGGAAAATGAGGTCTGAAAGTTGCATCACCTTTGCATACCTAGGATTAATTTTATAAATCCTTCCTCTTACTAGTTTTGCATTCAGAACCAATGGGATGGTGTGGAGTCTCTTCCTAGTAGATGTCATTCAAGTTGGGGGAATCTGGTTCTATTTCTTCAATCAATGAGATGGTTACTACTTGTCCCCCATGATCAGGCCCTATTTCCATGTGCATCTATTTGACCACATCATGGTCATGCACCCACATGAAGTTGTGCCCCCAATCATGAATTACCTTGGCATAATGAAGCCAAGGCCATTTGAGGAGTAGAGAAAATCCTTTTGATGAGCAAAAAAGCCTGAGGACCACAAAATCCAACATAAACTATGATCCTTGCCCAGTCAAGATGACTCTCTCAACTATTCTAATAGGTTTTACCTTACTTTGATTTGGCATGTTCATCGTGAATTGTGCATCCTTAGATGGTGACTCCTAATTTCTCTATAATTGCTTCCCGCATGAGCTAGCATTGATGATAACTCTAGATATCTCTTGGCTGACAATCATCATAGTTACCCATGATGGACTAAATGGAAGAAAGCTGAGAATCGGTACCTGCTACAATGTAAAGAAGATACTGATCATTTGGATATCGTGGCACAAGAATGTTGGAGAAACAATCACTGATTGGACATATATTTGAAGGTCAAATCTTAGGAAGAAAACCCCATGCCTATGTGAAGGGACAAATTCACAAATGTATCATATTTGTAAAGTTAATTCACTTTAGTTCTAGAAGTTTTTTTTTTAAATCACGAGAATACGAAAATCTATATAAGTTAGTTTGTATCAACTGACGCGGAGAGAGAGAGAATAGAGAGAAGAAGTAGAAGAAGGAGTTCATTTATACGACTGTGTATAGTCGGGATTCTCTGAGTGAGAAAGCATCTGTAAAACTTCTGAGTTTTCATAGCTATGAGAAAGAACTGAGTAAAGTTCTGTGTATGAGTCTCTTTCCATCATCTCCATAATTACCTACTGTGTGATGAGTTAAAAAGATCAAGTTTTCCAAGCAACTCGATGCCTGGCATCGAATCTCTGTTGATAAGTCATATTTTCATTTATCCTTTTCATTCAGTACTGAAGTGTTTGAAAACATGATGTTGCTGGAGCAACTCGATGCCTGACATCGAATTCCAGTTGATAAGTCATATTCTAAGTGTGCATGAAATCACCTATAGTTTTGGTGTCCAAAAGATCAAGATTTTATGCGAGAAGTCGATGCCCGGCATCGAATCCCTGCTGAAAAGTGGCCAAAAACATCCCAAGTCGATGCCCGGCATCGAATTCTCGTTGCAAGTCGATGCTAGGCATCGAATTCTAATTTTAAACAGGCGCTCTTACTATAACAGGAAAGATTTCCAGTTTTCGAAGGTCATACAGGGTCATCTTGTGAGAGCCATAACTTGAGTTCTAGAGATCCGTTTGATGCATATGATAGCTTGTTGGAAATATCTACTCTTCTAGTTTCAGCCTATAAAGTTTCATGGAGAAATAATACTTGAGCTAGGAGAAATTAGCAAAATACTGAAGGTATGTCATTTCGGTGACTAGGAATTTATGTAGAAGCAAAGTTCTCACTTTAGGCTATCATTTCTCAAAGTTTGGAGTGGCAATGAGTTAATGGTGACCATAGAGGTGTTCTAGTGTCACATTAATTCATTTCTTGTGGTGTTTCATACATCAACAAAGAACTGCTCAAACACAAGGACACCATTGCAAAGAATACAGAGGAAATCAAGCAGAAAGATGAATTCATTAAACAGCTTCAGGAACAGTTAGAGCAAAAAACAATTCAGGGGACACCAGTAGTTCCACAATCTACAGAGGCTAATGTGGAGACTGAGGTACATCCTCTCTCTCCCCCCTCATATCATTCACCGATAAGGGAGGCACAGGAGGTCCACATTGATCATAATAATCGGGACATTGCAGAATTGAGCCAACCAGAAAGGGCACTGCTGGTGTCCCAGCTCACTGCTGATTTTGAGCCTAGAGAGCTCACTAGGTTCAACATCTTGCTTTTGAATCAAGTGTCCATGCTCAATAGATCATCAAGATTGAATTACTAATAAGTGTTCCTTGTTGATATATTTAGGTGGTGATTGTTGGTGCAATTCAAGCCTTCACAATTTGACTTGGATACTATCTTGAAGACTCAACATGTGAGAAGGACTATAGGAACTTATGCTTATAAGTTCTTACCATTTTATCTCTTGTAAAAGTCTTAGTGACTTGGCATTTTATGTAATCACACCTAATTGATTGGAAGTCGTGGAAAAGGTTGTTGTTTAATTGAGAGAATATCTCAATCAACTTTTAGGTGAAAGATTCTAGGAGATTGATTTGAATTCAAATTCAAATCATCACTCAATTCCTATAAAAACTACAAGGAAAAAGTCGCGAGTGTTCTTCACCATTCACGAGGCTAACATCTATGATAATTGAGTGTGTGAGGTTTAATCTATAGCCTACACCTCTGAGTACCATTGGACGATGTTTATCATGTCAATGGGAATGTACATCAATATGATTTAATACATACATTGTTCATATATCATATCTGTATTCTCTGAGTTGTCTACCTTCAAGTCTGTCAACTTTAAAGAGGCATATCTCGGTGATTTCTCAACCAAATCAAGTGATTCAAAGCACATTGGATTCTGCTCGAAGTTGTCTACATACCTACAAAATGTAAAGCATTTTGATTCAGCCATTGCAGAGAAATCTCAGTCGAAGTGCTCATTGGTCTGTATCTGCAGAGCTCCTAAAATATCGGGGGTAAATTTTTGCTAAAGTGATTTCTCAGAGTATGGTTTGTCATTTCTTCTCATTCCACTTGCAAATGATAGCTTGTTAAGCTAATTTAATATGTCCAAAAGGAATTTGATCAATTGTAAGTGTGCTGGTCATACTGAGTGAAAGACTGAGCAGGTATCAATACCAAAATAGCAAGTTTTCTTGGATTTTTGAAGTCTCAAGTAGTCTGTTTTGATTTGATCATTACACATATCATTTGCAAAGTACATATATGATCTCTTGGTGTCATTTGGAAGCTAAGCAAGTGTACTAATCAACTCTGAAGCAAGGAGGTCTGGTACAAAGCAGGTCTAGCAGTACCAACTCAATCTTCTAGGTGTATCCAACCATCCTCTCCCAACAGTGGTATCAGAGCAAACAAGGTAACATGGGAGATGGTTTTCCCTCATTCATTGACAAATTGGACAGGAATAATTACCAAGCTTGGTCTCTAAGGATGAAGACCTATCTACAAGGAAGAAGCTTATTTGGATTCATCTCAGGAGATGAGGAATTGCCTTCATTCAAAGCAAGAGGACTACCCACCAAGGATGAACAAGAGAGGCTCAACACATGGTGTGCAAAAGATGCATTGGCAAGGTCTTACCTTCTTAACTCTATATCTGATTTCCTTTTACCTCATATTAGGAACTGTAAGACTTCCCAAGAGACTTGGGAAACCTTGTCATCATACTTCTCTTCCAACACAAGGGCCAGGAAGAATCAACTGTGGATTGAATTCACAACCCTTAGGAAGCAGCCCAAGCAATCAGTCTCAGAGTATGTGACCAAGATTAAAGATGTGGCAGACCAATTAGCAAGCATTGGAGAGGAGATTGAAGAGGAACAAATAGTAAGGCAAATAACAAATGGACTCAAGGCACATGATAAGTGGGAAAGCTTCACCACTGCAATGGATCTCTACATGGACATGCATACCCCAAATCTCACAACTCTCATGGGCCAACTATTCACACATGAAGCAAAGTTTACAAAGGCTAGAGATCAATCAAAAGGTAACAACCCCTCTGCTCTATATACTGATAAGAAGATTAAGGATAAAAGTAAAGGGAAGAAGCAAGAAGAAGAAGGATCTACCTCCCAAGCTAACTATGCAGGGAGAGGTAGATCTTCAAGAGGTAGAGGCAGAGGAGGTAAGTCAGGTAGGGGGAGACCCTACAACTCATCACCATGCAACATTTGTGGATTGTCTAACCATACCATAGATGAGTGTTATAGAAACTATAAGAGTCAGAGAGGAAGAGGCTATCAAAGAGGTGGATACTCTCAAGGTAGAGGCAGGTTCAACCAACACCAAGGCTACAATGGATACAACAATCAGTACAACAACAATTACAACCACAACCACAATAATAACTACCAAGGTGGATTCAGAAATAGAAGGGATTACAACAACTACACAGAGGAGCAAGATGACTCCCTATTGATCATGAATATGACTTCTAAGTCAGGTATCAATGATGATCACTTATTCTATATTGATTCAGGATGTTCTAATCATGTAGCTGGCAATGTGGCACTACTTTCTGATTTGGAAGAACCCAAAGGCAAACATCAAGTGCAGCCAGGTGATGATACTAAGCATTCTGTTGTAAAGATTGGTAATGTAAAGACTAGTGATGGTAATCAGAACTTATTGAGCAGAGTACTTTATGTCCCAACAATCACCAAGAACTTAATGAGTGTAGGTCAGATTGTGGAAAAAGGTTTACAGGTCAGGTTCAATCAACATGGAGCATATGTGGAGGACCCAAGACATGGATTCAGAAGGATAGCCAAGGGAGAAAAATCAGGTAGATTGTTTACTTTTGAGCTAGAGGACACAAAGAACATTGCTTTATACAATTACAAGGATCAAACACTTTCAGAATTAGAAATATGGCACAAGAGGTTAGGTCACATAGGTGAAAGGACCTTAAAGCAAATGTGCAGGGATCAATGTGTGCTTGGGATACCTAATGTATCCAAGCAACACATGATTTACAAGTGTGGAGCTTGTCAGTTTGGTAAGTCACACAGGTTGCCCTATTCAAAGAAAGGTTTTATGCATGAAGACTATCTGGAATTGGTGCATACAGATGTTTGGGGACCTAGCAAGGAACCATCCATTTCAGGATCAAGGTATTATGTGTCCTTCATTGATGATTATAGTAGATGGATTGTGTTATACTTTATGAAGCATAAGGATGAAGTATTTAATCGTTTCAAAAGATATCTTGCACTAGTTGAAAATCAAACAGGTAGAAACTTGAAAAGACTAAGGTCAGATGGGGGAGGTGAATACTTCTCCAATGAATTTGAAGACTTCTTGCAGGAAAGAGGCATCAAAAGGGAGATAACCACAAGGTACTCACCTGAACAAAATGGAGTAGCTGAAAGAAGGAATAGACTTATAGTTGAAACAGCCAGGTCTATGCTTAATGAAAAGAAGTTGCCAAATTATCTTTGGGCAGAAAGTGTATCTACTGCCACCTATCTCATTAACAAGTTGCCATCAAAGTCACTTAATGGAATGACACCATATGAAGCTTGGCATGGTAAGAGACCATCATTGGATCATTGCAAAATCTTTGGGTGTGTAGCATATGTGCATATTCCCTCACAGGTAAGGGGAAAGCTAGACCCTAAAGCAGAAAAATGTATTTTCATTGGTTATGACTTGAATAAAAAAGGGTACAGATTCTACAACCCAACCAATAAAGGGTTCAAGGTAAGCAGAGATGTCATCTTTGATGAGAATGACTCATGGTATGAGAATGAATGCAGGAAGATTAGTCTACCTTATGATTTGGAAGAGGAGTTTCCAAAACTCTCAAAGGAGGAACCAATCCAGAAGGAAGACTCAAGTTCAGAAGATGATGACACAATCAATCTTGAAGAATTCAAGGCATGGAAGTCCAAAGGAAAGTTAAAGATGAAGAAGCTTGAGGATATACCAGAATCTTCAAATCAAGCAATGAGGAGATCTCAGAGAGAAAGTAAGAAGCCTATCAGATATGGGTATGATACATCTCTTGTAACTAAGCATTCAGTTTATCTTGCAAAGGACTTGTTAAGTGAAGAACCAGGTTCATATGAAGAGGCAATCACCAAACCAGAATGGAAAGGAGCTATGGATGAAGAAATAGAAGCTCTCAAGGAGAGTGACACATGGGACTTGGTACCCAAGAAGGACTCTATGAAAGTGATAGGATCCAGATGGATCTACAAGCTAAAGAGGAACTCTGATGGAACAATCAACATGTACAAAGCTAGGTTGGTAGCCAAGGGTTTTGCACAAACCCAAGGCATTGATTATGAGGAGACATTTTCTCCTGTGGCTAAGATGCCAACAATCAGAGTACTAGTGAGTGTAGCTGCATCCAAGAATTGGAACATGTACCAATTAGATGTCAAGAATGCTTTCTTGAATGGATGGATATCTGAAGAAGTCTACATGTCACAACCACCTGGCTATGAAGATCCCAAGAAGGTAAATTATGTTTGTAAATTGAAGAAGGCTCTATATGGATTGAAGCAGGCACCTAGAGCATGGAATTACAGGTTGACAACATACCTCCAAGACCAAGGATTTGTGATGAGTAAAGCAGACACTTCTCTCTTCATAAAAAGGAGTAGTACAGAGGTAATATACTTGTGTGTTTATGTTGATGACATCATCATTACAGGAAATGATGTCAATGGAATCAGAAGCATAAAGAATCAGATGATGAAGGAGTTCAAGATAAATGATCTTGGATTATTGAAGTACTTCTTAGGTCTTGAATTAGTGTATACTAATTCAGGTATATATATTACTCAAAAGAAGTATGTACAGGATATGGTCAAGAAGTTTAATTTGCAAGATGCTAAAGTCTCAAGTACTCCAATGGAGGTCAACCTAAAGCTTAGTGCTCATGAAGGTGATGAAGTCCAAGACATTACAGGATACCAAAGTATGGTAGGTAGTTTGAATTATGCTACCTTAACCAGAATTGACATAGCATATGGACTTAGTGTTCTAAGCCAATTCATGCACAAACCAAGGGTACCTCACCTAAGAGGCAGCAAAGAAGATTTTGAAGTATCTAAAGGGAACTCAGAACCATGGTTTGTACTTTCCTTATACATCAGATATTGATATTAAAGTATATTCAGATGCAGATTGGGCAGGATGCAAGGATGATAGGAGAAGCACATCAGGATACATATGTTTTGCAGGTGATAAACCTATTTCTTGGTCAGCCAAGAAACAACCTACAATAGCCTTGTCATCTACTGAAGCAGAGTATAGAGGGCTAGCCAATGCCACTCAAGAAGCTATTTGGTTAAAGCTTTTGTATACAGAGTTAGGCCTATACACAAGGCCTCCAATTATCTTTGGAGATAACACAAGTTCACTTCACCTTGCAGCTAATCCAATATATCATGCTAGGACAAAACACATAGAGGTTCATTACCACTATGTGAGAGAAAAGTTGCTAAGCAAAGACATTCAATTGACTTATGTGTCCACTAATATGCAATGTGCAGATTTACTTACTAAAGCTTTGGATGGAAACAAGTTATGCAGATTCAAATCCATGATTGGATTGCAGGATGTGATTGAAGAATAAAGCTGAAGACTTGAGCCAAAATGTTTGGCTTGAGGGCGAGCTGTTGGTGCAATTCAAGCCTTCACAATTTGGCTTGGATACTATCTTGAAGACTCAACATGTGAGAAGGACTATAGGAACTTATGCTTATAAGTTCTTACCATTTTATCTCTTGTAAAAGTCTTAGTGACTTGGCATTTTATGTAATCACACCTAATTGATTGGAAGTCGTGGAAAAGGTTGTTGTTTAATTGAGAGAATATCTCAATCAACTTTTAGGTGAAAGATTCTAGGAGATTGATTTGAATTCAAATTCAAATCATCACTCAATTCCTATAAAAACTACAAGGAAAAAGTCGCGAGTGTTCTTCACCATTCCCGAGGCTAACATCTGTGATCATTGAGTGTGTGAGGTTTACTCTATAGCCTACACCTCTGAGTACCATTGGACTATGTTTATCATGTCAATGGGAATGTACATCAATATGATTTAATACATACATTGTTCATATATCATATCTGTATTCTCTGAGTTGTCTACCTTCAAGTCTGTCAACTTTAAAGAGGCATATATCGGTGATTTCTCAACCAAATCAAGTGATTCAAAGCACATTGGATTCTGCTCAAAGTTGTCTACATACCTACAAAATGTAAAGCATTTTGGTTCAGCCATTGCAGAGAAATCTCAGTCGAAGTGCTCACTGGTCTGTTTCTACAGAGCTCCTAAAATATCGGGGGTAAACTTTATTTTGCTAAAGTGATTTCTCAGAGTATGGTTTGTCATTTCTTCTCATTCCACTTGCAAATGATAGCTTGTTAAGCTAATTTAATATGTCCAAAAGGAATTTGATCAATTGTAAGTGTGCTGGTCATACTGAGTGAAAGACGGAGCAGGTGTCAATACCAAAATAGCAAGTTTTCTTGGATTTTTGAAGTCTCAAGTAGTCTATTTTGATTTGATCATTACACATATCATTTGCAAAGTACATATATGATCTCTTGGTGTCATTTGGAAGCTAAGCAAGTGTACTAATCAACTCTGAAGCAAGGAGGGCTGGTACAAAGCAGGTCTAGCAGTACCAACTCAATCTTCTAGGTGTATCCAACCATCCTCTCCCAACAGTGATGTGTGTGAACACACTAGGACTATTGGGGCACTTTTTTCCCTCTTTAGGAGGGTTTTTTCCCCTAGCTTGTATATATGCCTATAACCCTAATGGGTCACATATCTTTGTACATTCTAGTGGTAATACATTCAGTATTGTGTGTTGTACTCCGAGCTTCTTCTTCTTCCTTGTGCTGTTTGTGTGCTTCCGTAGATGTCTAACTCTAACAAATGGTGTCAGAGCAAGTCACCACTTCATCTAAGGCATCATCGACACCTCTCCGGTCACAATCTCAGAATCACATGAAATTTGGTGAGTGTACTCAGGGTGATTGGGAGATCAAAACCGCTTCGCTTTATGGTGCCAAAATCGCGATATGAGCTCGTTTCAACCTCCAAACGCATTATCACAGTGCTTATACACGTTTTGGTTCCCCAGTATAAGCATCTCAAAGTTTATTACATGTCTAGCAAAACTTGATAGGGTACTTCTGTTTAACTTTTTGAGATATACTCATTTTCCTGCATTAGGGTATTTTGGTCAATGGCCATGGCTAAAAGGAGTGATGTATTCTGTATGGTGGCTATTGAGGATAAGTTGGATGATACCAATTACCCATTATGGATGTATGTGATGTGTCATGTATTGGTTGCAAAAGGACTATGGAATATTGTACAGGGTGTTGAAAAATGTCCTATTACACCTGCAAACACAATTGTTGAAGGTGATGCATATGACATTGAAGATGGTGATATTCTTAAGATTCCTATTCATGCTGCAATTCTTGTTGTGCCTACTGCAGAGAAAATATGTTGGGATGGTAGAGATGCTCAATCACATGCATTGATAGCCTTGTATATCAAATGTGCCATTATTCCTCACATTCACTCTTGCATAACAGCTAAGGATGCTTGGGATACACCTATCACTTTATACTATGAAAGGAATGAGGCTCGTGTTGCTTACCTCCGAAAACAGTTGGAGAGTGAGCATATGAATGAAGGAGATTCCATGGACAATTTTCTAACAAAGATCAAAGATTTGAAGGAACAATTGATTTGTGCTAATGAATCTTGCCTAGCAGTTCACTTGTGCATACTATTTTGAATGATCTTTCCAATCCATATTAGAGTTTTGCTTCTACTCTTCGTTTGATGATGAAAGACAATCCAAATGCCTTAACATTTGAGGAGTTAGTCTCTGTTCTATTGCAAGAAGATCATTCTAGGCAGAATAGGTCCGTTATGCATGTTGCAGATCAAGCTTTCCTAGATAGTCAGAAGGGCAAAGGTAAATGGAGCTCTTCTACTAGTAACCAGAAATTTGCTAATTTTGCACAATCAAAGAAGGATGACAGAGATGACAAGAAAACATAAAAGCAAAAATTGTTGCAAGTACTGTAAAGGAAATGATCATGTCATAAAGAATTTTCCAAAATCGGCTACAAAAGAGGAAAAAGAGGATAGAATGGTTGTTGCAAAGGCCTCTACACCAAAAATAGAGTCTACTAATCTTGTTCAGAATGAAGAATGGGGATTTACTACTGTTTGCAGTTTTGACCCATCTTCTCATAAATAGTGTATGTCTACAATAGAATCAGATGTTTGATACTTTGATAGTGGGGCAACCAAACATATTACCTTTTAGTGTAATTTCTTCGCTTCCCTTGAGCCTGCCCCTATAGGGAATACTTGAAAGAACTTGGAGAAGCTTGTAGGAGGTAGAAAAGTGAGTTGTGAAGCGATGAAGTTTGGTCCAGCCAACCGGCACAAGACCATCCCTTGAGCTTATGGAACTCAAATAGACCTTATAGGCATACGATAAGTGCAATAAAATGCACTATGTACTTTGGAGAATCAAGGAGAAAGAGTCGATACAAAACAGATAGGTTGACAGAGATGACAAGAAAACATAAAAGCAAAAATTGTTGCAAGTACTGTAAAGGAAATGATCATGTCATAAAGAATTTTCCAAAATCGACTACAAAAGAGGCAAAGAAAAAAGAGGATAGAATGGCTGTTGCAAAGGCCTCTACACCAAAAATAGAGTCTACTAATCTTGTGCAGAATGAAGAATGGGGATTTACTACTGTTTGCAGTTTTGACCCATCTTCTCATAAATAGTGTATGTCTACAATAGAATCAGATGTTTGATACTTTCATAGTGGGGCAACCAAACATATTACCTTTTAGTGTAATTTCTTCGCTTCCCTTGAGCCTGCCCCTATAGGGAATACTTGAAAGAACTTGGAGAAGCTTGTAGGAGGTAGAAAAGTGAGTTGTGAAGCGATGAAGTTTGGTCCAGCCAACCGGCACAAGACCATCCCTTGAGCTTATGGAACTCAAATAGACCTTATAGGCATACGATAAGTGCAATAAAATGCACTATGTACTTTGGAGAATCAAGGAGAAAGAGTCGATACAAAACAGATAGGTTTGCACATCGAGTAACTCAAAAAACTTACTATGTTTGGAAGAGACAATGGACTTCAAATGCTCATAGCGTCCAACCTCATTACAATTAGAAAAAATCCTTTTATGGGAGTGACACACATAGGTTTGAGTGTATGTAATGCACAAGAGTATAAGGAATAAGCAAAATATGCTTTAGGAATGAATCAAACACTCAACGGTGGTACCTCCTATTTTCCAAGAATATGTAGAGATTGACCTGAGACAAAAAAAAACTAGGATTTCTCCCAATCTACTAAACCAAATGCTATGAACATTTATAGGTATAAACTAGACACTAATTCCTTTCCAATGAGCCATGTTTAAGCAAATTCTGAGCTTTTAATAGAGAGCAACAACCTCTGCAAGCTTACCATTGGTGAAGAAGATGATGTAGAAAGGAGCAAGACAATGATGGTCACAAGTGTATGTATATTGCTTCCATGTATTTTACAAGTGATTTTAAGTCTTTATAAAGACTCTGGAAGTGATCCACCACTTCTACAAGTGGATCTTGAATTCAAATGAAGGTGGTAAGAGTTGTTGGAGGAAATCAATTCACTTTCCTACAATTTAGGAAAAGTGAAGATCTAGTTTAATCTACTTTTAGGTGACTGATTGCTTGATTGATTGCAACTCAACTACCACAAATTTGTGGAATTTGGGCTCTCTCTTTCTACTTTTACATGTGTAAAGCTCAAGGCTTTTCCAATGGTAAAAGATCCATGAAAAATCTTCTAAAAAGATACAATAAGTGAGCATAAGTAAAAGAACTCTACAGCGGATATTCCTTTGACGTAATCCAAGCGATAGTTTTTGATGTAGATCAAATCCACCTCAAGCATAGTGTAAGCTTGATGTTCCAACATCTTCCCCTCAAGATAAAGTATGCTTGAGTCTTCATTGTCTAATAGGTTGAATACTTTTCATAGCTTTGAATCTACAAAACATTATTCCATCAAGTGCCTTGGTCATCATATTTGCTACTTGCTTTTCAGTAGGAACAAAAGAAATGTCAATCTCATTTTCCATGAGCTTCTCCCTGATGAAGTGGTAATGAACCTCTATGTGTTTTGTTCTTGCATGGAAAATAGGATTTGGTGCTAGATGCATGGAACTTACATTATCTCCAAATATGTGAGATTTGGAACTCACAAGTCCCAAATCTATATACAATGCTTTTAACCATATTGACTCTTGCGTTGCTATGGTTAAACCTCTGTACTCTGCTTCAGTTGAGGATAAAGCAACTGTAGGTTGCTTTTTGGAACTCCATGGCACTAGCTTTGAACCTGCAAATGCTAAGTAACCATAGATACTTCTTCTATCATCCGTAGCTCCTTTCCAATCTGCATCTGAATAGATTTTGAAATCCAAATCTAAAGAGTAAGGATAGAATATACCTTCATTTATTGTATGTTTGAGATACTTAAGTACTCTCTTAGCTGCATCCATGTGTGGTCTTCTTGGCGAGTGCATGAATTGGCTAAGCACTCCCACACTATATGAGATATCTTCCCTTGTATGAGTAGCATATATCAAGTTACCTAGCAAGCTTTGATATTCTTTCATGTCTTCAACTTTCTCAGCTTCATAAACACTAAGTTTATGATTAATCTCCAAATGTGTACTTGCATGTTTTGTGTTCTCCATTTTGAACTTGAGAAGAAGATCCTGAATGTACCTTCTCTAAGTCAAAGGTGTACTTGCATGTTTTGTGTTCTCCATTTTGAACTTGAGAAGAAGATCTTGAATGTACCTTCTCTAAGTCAAAGACATTCCTTCATCTGCATATATCACCTGCATACCTAGGAAATATGTGAGCTCACCTAAGTCGCTGATTTTGAACTCCTCTTGCATGTGTCTCTTGATCCTTTGAATGCCATTCAGATCATAACATGTCACAATATTATCATCTACATATACACATAGATTGACCTCATTGTGATTCCTTTTGACGAATAGAGAAGGATCTGAGATGCTAGCTTTGAATCCTTGATCTTGAAGGTACGTAACCAACCTGTAATTCCAAGCACTAGGAGCTTGTTTCAATACATACACCGCTTTCTTAAGTCCGCAAACATAAGATGCATGATTAGGGTCTTCAAAACCTTGTGGTTGTGACATGTATATCTCTTCACTTATCCAACCATTTAAGAATGCATTTTTCACATGAAGTTGGAGGAGTCTCCAATTCTCTGCAGCAGCTACACTTATCAATGTTCTGATTGTAGTCATCTTTGCAAGTAGTGAGAACGTTTCCTCATAGTCTATACCATGAGTTTGTGAGCATCCTTTGGAAACTAATCTTGCCTTGTACTTGCAAAGTGATCCATTTGAGTTTCTTTTAGCTTTAGATACCCATCTACAACCAATTACCTTTTGATCTAGTGACATTGGAACCAAATCCCAAGTGTCCCTCTCCTTCAATGCATTTATTTCTTCTTTCATGGCCTTTTCCCAATTAGCATTTCCCTTTGCCTCTTCATAGGTTGATGGTTCTTTTGAAATTGAGTCTTTTGCCAAGTAGAGTGAATGCTTTGTAACAAATGTGGAATCATATCCATACCTTTCTGGTTGTTTCTTCTCTCTTGCTCATCTTCTAAGTGTTTGTTTGGAGCATTCTCCACCCTCTTGCATCTTTGCTTTGCCTCTTGACTTCCATAGTTTGTAATCCTTTTCTCTTTCATCTTGGTCATTGTCTGTATCACTCCTTGGATCCTCAACCTGTGTATCATGCTTGCTTCCTAACTGACGGGAATTAGAATCAAGATCATATGGTAGAATAACCTTTTGTTTGTCTTCATCATACCAAGACCCTTTTTCTTCAAACACAACATCTCTACTTGTAGTGAATTTTGTGGTTGAAGGATTATAGAACTTGTAACCGATCTGAGTTGAATCATATCTAATAAACACTACCTTTGTTGCCCTTTCATCCAATGTACCTCTTATTTGCATGGTACATGAACATAAAATAGACAACCAAATACCTTGTAATGTCCAAGACTAGTTTTTTTGCCATGCCATGCTTCATAAGGAGTCATACCATGAAGTGATTTGGATGGTAGTCTATTGACAAGGTACACAACAATCAAAAATAACTTCTGCCTATAGATAATGTGGCAACTTCTTCTCTTCAAGCATTTTTCTGGATGATCCAACCAATATCTTGTTTCTCCTCTGTGCAATTCCATTTAGTTGAGGAAAGTACCTGGTAGTCACTTCCTTTTTGATACATTTTTCTTTCAAGAATGCATCAAACTCTTTGGAGAAGTATTCTCCCTCTCCATCAGATCTGAGCTTCTTGAGTGATCTACCTATATGATTCTCCACATGTGCTAGAAACTTTTTGAAGCAATAGAACACTTCATTCTTACCCATGATAAAGTATAGAATAGTCCATATACTATGGTCATCAATAAACGAGACATAATACCTTGATCCTACCAATGAAGGTTCTTGACTTGGCCCCCAGACATCTGTATGTACTAAGTGCCAATAAGTTGTTGTAGATGTAGCCTTTGTGGTTGAATGGTTGTCTCTGTGCCTTTCCAATCTAACATGCATCACATTTGTTGATCATGTGTTGCTTTGATATGTTTGGCAGTCCTAGAACACTTTGATCCCTGCATATATCCTTCAAGGTTCTTTCTTTCACATTATTGTCTCTTATGCCACACTTCAAGCTCACTTAGGGTTTGAGACCCAAAAGTGAATAGAGCTATGTTCTTGGTTTCTCCTACTTCAAAAGTAAAGAGACTACAATGCTTCTCACCTCTGGCTATCTTCTTGATGCCTTGAAATGGATCTTCCACAAAAGCTCCATGCTAGGTGAAGTCTTTTTCAACTATTTGGCCAACGCTTATAAGGATTTAGTAATAGTGGGTACATAGAGAACCGTACTTAGAATGTTTGTCCTTCCATTGGAAGCTTTGACATTACCAATCTTCTCCCCATTATGATTTGTGTCATCCCCTAGTCGTACTTCATGTCTATGCTTTGCACACTCCAAATCAGATATAAGAGAAATGTTGCTTACAACATGATTTGAACATCATGAACCTATGTAGAACATATGATCATCTTCTTTACCTTCTTTGTGGCTTAGATTCATAAGAAGCAATGAGTCTTCATGTGGTTGATCTTCTAAACAATTTTTGAAGTCCCTTCTATTATAGCCTCTATTTTTATTGTTGAAGTTATGTCCACCTCTGCCTCTATTCCTGCCATATCCACCTCTTCCACTTCTTTTCTGGGTCTTCACATTGAACCAACAATTTTGAGTGATGTGGTTGGTCTTATCGCAGATACATATACATATACATATACATATAAATATACATATACATAAACATATACATATACATATACATATACATATACATATACATATACATATACATATACATATACATATACATATACATATACATATACATATACATATACATATACATATACATATACATATACATATACATATACATATACATATACATATACATATGCATATACATATACATGTACATATACATATACATGTACATATACATATACATATACATATATATATACATATACATATACATATACATATACATATACATATACATATACATATACATATACATATACATATACATATACATATACATATACATATACATGTACATATACATATACATGTACATATACATATACATGTACATATACATATACATGTACATATACATATACATGTACATATACATATACTTCTACATGTACATATACTTGTACATATACATATACATGTACATGTACATATATATGTACATATACATATACATGTACATATACATATACATGTACATGTACATATACATATACATGTACATGTACATATACATGTACATATACATGTACATATTGTCCTTGACCTTGAGCTTCAACACTGGCGATACTCGATCTTCAACAAGTATCGTGTATCGAGTTCCTCAAGTATCAAGTATCGTGTCCTACAAATATCGTGTATCGCCTGATTTGAAGCATTTCCTGAGAGGCCCTGTTTCCCTGTTTTAACCTCCAAAACCCTGAACTGGCATAACCCCCAAGGTGTTCCAAAGGATTTTGAGCAATATAAGAGAACTTTGGGACTAGAAGCCAAGGCTTATGAACCTGAGATCTGGTAGACACTTAGGCAAGGATAGACAAAGCATTAGGTCATCTGAGGCTAGTGTCAACCATACAGCCAAGTCTTGGGCTCAACAGCTTAGTGGTTATCCTTACACACGAAGTTCAGAAACCAGTGACTCGAAAATGTCTTTTAACATGGAAAGACCCACACGTAGCTCAGGAACTGCCTGTTTACAGACACCAGAAGGTCCCTATAAGACCCAATTGGAGTATATCAGGACCAACCAATTAGGTGCTCGCATCTATGAGGATGGTCTAAGACGATCAGTGGTTCAACTCAAGAATCCTGACCAACCCTTTGGACTTGAACACCCAGTGGTCAAGTTTGAAGAGGGTGCTTACATTGATAAGGAAGGAACCATGTATGTGGTTACCAACTTACCAGATAGGACAGATGAGTTTGGAAATATCATTCCTGAGAATGAGATAGAAGACCTAGAGAAAGGGGACCTAGGAGGGGAACCCACGACCCCTAGAGGTAAGTCAGTCTTGACTAGAGTGATCACTCCAGAATGGATTCCTCAAGATAACAAAAGCATAGAACTATTCGTGAATAGAGAAACGGAGGAAGCCTTTTGGAGATTTAGGCCAGATCAACCCAGCCCAGTAGTCACCATCTATGAATTCAAGGACCCAGAGACACCAGGGAAAGCTGTATATCTAGATCACACATCTCAAAAGTTATTCTTGGTATCAGATCATGACAGACATGCTTACACTTGGCAAGGTGAATCAATTTTCCCTCCACCAAGATCTAATGTTTCCCAGGGTCTCCAAGGAGCCGGATCATCCAAGGCTCATGAAACCCAGAGGGAAAGAACTAGAGAGAGACCGGAAGTAAGCTTTGCAGGCACAATGGGCAGAGACAGATCAGGATATGGAACGGAAAGACTTGAAAGGGAGAGACATAGAGTTTATAGGCATCAAAGAGATGATCATGATTTCCCCTTGCCCAGACCACGAGAGCACTCAAGAACCCTTAGACCCTCTCAAGTGGTTAAGACAATGAAGAACTACTTTGATGGATTTGGAGATCCTTATGATCATGTGGCGGAGTTCAAACAAGTGCTAAGAGCTGAACAGGTTGAAGACTTATTCACCCAGTTCGAGGCATTTGGTTTGACTCTTAAGGGTACTGCCTTAGCTTGGTTTCAACCTCTAAACGGTCGTAACTATAGAGAGATAGGTCAGCTTCTAGAAGATTTCATTGTAGAATTTTCCAAGAGTGGTATCAGGCATAACACATCATCCTTGATCCACAGCTTCAAGCAGACACCCCAAGAAACAGTGCGACTTGCAGGAAGAAGGTTTAGACAGTACTTGGAAAGATGCCCTGTACCAGAATTACCCACATCAGCCAAACAGGTGGCACTGTTTTTAGATGGCCTATTGAGCACAAAATTAAGGTCATATGTATACCTGAAAGAGCCTAGATCCATAGAAGAGTGTATACGGATATGTATTGACATAGAAGACAACTTGGGTGAGGAGTTAGGACTATCCAAACTCTATAAGGACTCTGATAGTTCTACAAGTCATACCTCTAGAACCTCCACTGAGATAGATGAGATAGCTGAGCAAGTGGCCAAAAAGCTAGGAGTTCAAAATAGACAAATGCCAAGGGTCACCTCAGTGAAGCGATGTTATACATGTGGAGGAGATCACATGGCTAATGTTTGTCCGTTGAAGACTCAACCCCAAGGAAACCCTAATGCTCTATATTGCACCATTGAGAGGAAATATACAAATCATACGACCCAAGATTGTCCCTATAACAGGCAAGCGGCTAGACAAAATTATCAGCTACCTTACTAGCAGGGTAGGTATCAAAATCAGTACCAACAGCCATATTATAGGCCACAACAATATCAGCCTCAATACCAGCAGCAATATCAGGCACCATATAGGCCGCAACCAGTCCTAGGAAACCAACCGCCCGCTCCTGCCAATGTGATCCCAGTCAAATATACAATGGCAGAGGAGAACCCTAATAGAGCATTGGTGCCACTAACCCCATTGGTCTCAGGAAATGATTCTCACGCTCATGGTTCAGACTACTTCCATGAAGATAGTCCACATGCTTATTATATAGAGTCACCTGAGCAAAGTGAGACTTCTCAGTGTCAATATGAGACACCACCTATGGAACAAAATTGGGAGCCAGAATACTCCAATGTCATGTATACGAATCCAAATCCTAGGCCCCAATTGAGACAAGTAAGACCACAAGCCCCTAGAGGACCATGCTTTAGATGTCAGGGCGATCATTTCATTCGTGAATGTCCCCACCAACCAGCTCTGGGACTAGGACAGAACATCACAATACAAGGCTTTTGTCCTGAGTGTGGCAAGGAACATCTTCCTAGAGAGTGTCCGAAAAACCCATCTAGTGCACCCAAGGTTACACCCATCAATGTGGTAGGCTTAGTGGCAGATTCAAGTTCAAGTAGCAGCAATGTGGCTCCTGTACAGGCAGTTACTAGGGCACAAGCTGCACAACAAGCAAAACCATCCGAGCAATCGGAGTCTAGTGAGGCAGGAGAGCCTAGTAAGAGGAAACCAAGAACATGGAAGGATACCAGAGAGAAGGCTAATCGCAAGTGGAACAAAAAGCTATCCGAGCTAGAAGAAAGCCTAAGGGATAGCAAAACAAAAATAGAAGATATTGCATCTCAAAGCCCCTCGCATGCTGAAGCTCCATCCACTTCGCTTCATCCCACCCCACCACCCATTGTAAATAACCCACATCCAGGGTCTGTTCTTGCAGATCCAACCCCAGAAGGCTTGGACATGATGTTCAAGGCCTACCAGGCTCGTCTTCAAGAAGGGCCAACAGCTGCAAACCTAGACAAGAATTACCCTAGCGCAGATTTAGAGATTGAACGGATGAAAATGTGCATGAAAATGGTAGAACAAGCTCAAGCTATACTTGAGACTAGTCAAAAGTTCAATCAGACAAACTCTGTCAAACCGGATTTGCATTTCCAAGGCTTACTTGAAAAATTAGAGCAGTTGGTAAATAAACCACAAGTTCCTTTACCTCCACAGGCTCAACCAGTTATTGAAAGAGGAAGCTCTCCACCAATGGGAGCTTATGTCCCTAATTCCACGGATGCTGGAACACCTCCTTCAATTCAACAGTACTCTCAAGAGTTCTTGCGGGAAATACAAGAAGAGAAATGGGCCAAGGAGAAGGGTAATTCCCCTCCTATTCCTGAGATTGATGATCTTCATGATCAATTTCCCCAAGACATTCCGTCTATCTATGGAGACCAAGCAGAGCAACAAGAAGATGAGAGATTAGATTTTGAATCTAATTCCTTACAAGAGTTGCCTCATTTCACAGGCCCTTGGGAATCTGAATCTCTCCAGATCAGAGCTCCCACAATATTGGTAAGAAATGAAGACTCAGTGATTCCAAGAAACACTGATGTTGTGAAGAACACTAAGGTTCAATGTCATCTCACTGTGGAAGAGCTGCTCAAAGCAAAACCTGAGCTCTGGAATCATGTGAAGGATCAGGTTCCAGAACTTGAATCCAATATGCCAAAAGTAGGCTCTAAGCAAAAAGTTCCAGAGATACCTCTCGACAAGATTGGAGACATGAGCGAAGGTGAAGAAGGTAACACTTATCTTCCGATCACCTATCAAGGTTACACAACCAAAGCAATTGTAGATTCGGGTGCTGGTGTTGCTATTGCAACCACTTCCTTGTGGAAGCGATGGGGCAAACCCACATTAAGACCAACAAGAATGAAGCTCCAAATGGCAGATGGTCATTTTGAAAGACCTCTAGGATTGCTTGAAGGGATAACTCTAACCACTTGTGGTGTAGAGTTTGAACATACATTTGCTATATGTGACTTTAAAAAAAATAATGTCTACGAGATGATCCTAGGAAGACCCTTCCTACGACAATTGCAAATAGTACAGGATTGGGGAACCAACTCCTTGTACTTACAGCACTTAGGGGTCACCACCAAGGTCAATCTGAAGGATTACACCTTTAGAGATGTACCACCCCTACAGTGGAATCCTATCCACAAAGCAAAAGAAGATTCAATCTCTGTGCATTCTGGAAGTTCACCTGATCCATCCTGGCTGCATGAAGATACTCACTTGTGGATGTGCAAGGTTGCAGAGGAAGAGGAAAAGCGCCTAAAAGCGAGAGAAGAAGGAACTCCCCCAGGAGATAGACCAATAAAAGACCCAGCCTATACACCGATGATTTTTCCAGATGAGGAAAGCCTCATGGCTGGGCAGAAATCTTAGCTACCATGGACATTGCGGTCAACAAAGAACAATGGACACCTCATTGTGATGAGGAGGGTTATGATATCTCAGTGTTCATGTGTCAGCCCCTGTTGGAAGAGTGTGATCCTAGTGAGTTCATAGAAGAAGAAGAGAATGACGATGATCTAGAATCCATTGTGATGGATACTTACTTTGACTCAGAGGAACACTATTTAGAAGACATAGGAGTGTTAACCCAAAAAGAAGAAGAACCCCTCACGAGTATTAAAACGATAAATTCAAAGGAAGGAAGTGAAGGAGGTCAAAAGAAAATGAAAAGAAAAGCAGTGAAACAAGAAGAGGAGGAATCATTGTTTGAAGTACCAGAAAACTTCAAGAAATATGAAGTGGAAGACCGAAAAATTCTGGTACGAATGCCTAAGAGAGAGGCCATTATAGGGGAAGCATATGACAATAAAGAAAAGACCAAAAAAATTGTAGTGACCATTGAAGGGAACGAAGAGCGATGTACGTACATAGGAGATGACCTAAGTGCAAAAGAAGAAGCAGAGCTTGTAGCTCTATTAAGGGAATATAGGGATGTGTTCGCATGGCACTATAGAGACTTGAAAGGAGTAGATCCAAAAATTTGCTCTCATACGATTCCGATGACTGCTGATGCCAAGCCCACCAAACAAAAGCCCTACACATATAATGACAATTATGTAGCCAAAATAAAGGAGGAAATTGACAGGCTGATTGAAGCTGGATTCATCTATGAGATTGATCACACTGAATGGGTGTCCCCCATTGTAGTGGTGCCCAAGAAGAATGGGAAATTGCGAGTGTGTATTAACCTTAAAAAAGTTAATGCCGCTACCATCAGAGATAGTTATCCACTCCCAATCACCGAACATCTATTGGAGCGTGTTGCAGGCAAGGAAGTTTATAGTTTCCTTGATGGATTTTCAGGTTACAACCAAGTAGCCATTGCCCCCGAAGATCAACACAAAACGGCCTTTGCCACAGAATGGGGAATCTTTGCATTTCGTGTGATGCCATTTGGGCTCACCAATGCACCTGCAACATTCCAAAGGCTCATGTGTCATGTCTTCAAAGAGTTCTTGCGAAAGAGCTTAGAAGTATATGTGGATGATTTATGCGCTCATTCCCAAGAAAGAAGTTACCACATCCCTGAGCTCAGACAAATCTTCAAAAAGTGTAGAGATTATCGAGTATGTCTGAACCCAGAGAAGTGTGTGTTCATGGTACGACAAGGTAAGATCTAAGATCACATTGTTTCTAAGAATGGAATTTCAACAGATGAAGACAAGGTAAGAGCGATAGCAGAGTTGCCAAGACCAAGAAATGTTAAAGAGGTACAAGCCTTTATGGGCCATTGTGGATATTATCGTAGGTTTATCCACATGTATGCCATCATAGCTAAACCTCTTTATGGGTTGTTAACAAATTTTGAGTGGAACGAAGAATGCGAGAATTCCTTCAACGAGCTGAAAAGACGTTTGTGCACAGCACCAATATTGACTACTCCGGATTGGAGCAAACCCTTTCATGTCCATGTAGATGCCTCCAATCATGCAATAGGATGTGTGCTAGCACAACCCACAGGTGAAGGAAACCTAGATTTGCCGATAGCATATGCTAGTAGGCAATTAAATGCAGCTGAACGAAATTATACCACAACGGAGAGAGAAGGCTTAGGCATGGTATACGCTGTGAAAAAGTTTAGACACTATTTATTGGCCAATAAGTTCAAGTTTTTCACTGATCATCAAGCTTTACTATATTTGGTCAATAAACCTTGCAATACAGGCCGCTTAGTAAGATGGTTCCTCTTACTAATGGAATACGACTTTGAAGTTGTTGTCAGGAAAGGTAGAACCCATCTTAGGGCAGACCATCTTTCTCGCATCACTTCAGGAGAGCCACCACAAGGAGTGTCTGATGAATTGCCCGATGCTTATATGTTCAATTTAGAAGTTACTCCTAAATGGGCAAATAAGTTGGTACCAGTCCTAACCTTCGGGCCTGCAAATAAAAATGTGAAGACAAGCAAAGAAGAAATTGTAAAATCACAAAAGTATCAAATATTGGCCGGAAGTATGTACAAGCAAGATACCGAGGGCGTATTAGCTTGTTGTGTCGAGGACGATGAACATACTAGTTGGTTGCAACAAGCCCATGAGGGACTGCTAGGAAATCACTACCCTAAACAACGAACATTGCAGAATCTAAAACGTTTAGGAGTGTATTGGCCTAGCATGGACAAAGAAATACAGGAGTGGATCCAGAATTGTCCAGTGTGTCAGAAGAGACCCCCAGTGGAGCATGCCACTCTTTATCATGTGTCATTAATTCCAGATTGGAGTGCTCCATTGGTTGAGTTCATGAGATCGGGAACATTACCCAATCAGGCTAGTCTTGCAAGAAAACGGAGCATGGAGCAAGAGGCTCAAGACTATGCCTTAGTAGGAGACAACCTATATCGAAGAGGCAAGGATGGTTACCTAAGACTGTGCGTTCATGAATCAGACTATTTGAAAGTCTTAGAAACTGCACACAGCGGTGCTGCAGGTGGACACTTTGGGCCTGACAGAGTAATTAAGACCATTCTATTCTCAGGACTTTGGTGGCCCACTCTTCATATGGATGCACATACTTATGTGAAGAAATGTGACACATGCCAACGTGCCCAATATCCGATAAGAAAAGATGAGATGCCTTTAAGGCCAATGATGGGAGGGCGCGCATTCTCGAAGTGGGGCATAGACTTTGTTGGTCCTATTAACCCCCCAGCTAGAAACTCCCATGCAGAATACATTATTGTAGCCACAGATTACCTTACAAAGTGGGTGGAAGTAAAAGCCACGACAAAGAATGATGCTCAAACGACGGCTAAGTTCTTATTCGAAAATGTGTTCACCAGATATGGGTTACCAATAGAGTTGGTTAGTGATAGAGGTACGCACTTCTTGAATGGGGTCATTGAAAATCTCCTTCAAGAATTCATGGTGATACATAAGAAGTCTTCCCCCTATCACCCACAAGCTAACGGACAAGCCGAGAGCACGAATAAGATCCTATGTAACGTATTGATGAAACTTGTAAATAATAAACGCTCTGATTGGGACAAACAACTTCATCATGCTGTTTGGGCATAC
The DNA here is from genome assembly GCA_020310875.1 of Ceratopteris richardii. NCBI lineage: Eukaryota > Viridiplantae > Streptophyta > Polypodiopsida > Polypodiales > Pteridaceae > Ceratopteris > Ceratopteris richardii. The sequence continues at coordinate 39,159,272 of CM035442.1, read as the reverse complement.
CGAGTTGCCTACAAAACGGTACTTAATGCTACCCCATTTCAGATGGTCTTTGGACAGAATGCCGTGCTACCATTGGACTTCCTAATCCCAGCCTTGAAAGTAGCACACGAGCATAAGTGGAATGGACATGAGTTATCTTCCAGGATCTTTGATCTAGAACGCTTAGGTGAGACGAGGCTACGGGCAGCAGCAGGCATTTATGCTGCAAAGAAAAGGCAAAAGGCATACTTTGATGCCCATGTAAAGGATAAAGGATTGAAGGAAGGAGATCTAGTGCTGGTTTATACGTTAAAGCAACATGCCCGCAAATTGGAGAAACGAGGATATGGACCCATGATCATTAATAGACTCTCCACTAGCGGCGCAGTTCAATTGGCTACTTTAGAAGGTGATATCCTACCAAACTATATTAGTGGATGCCGAGTCAAGTTATATCAAGAACCTCTTACAGAGGAAATGCTCATGAGACTCAACACTGCTAAGAAGCGAAAAGAAGAGGAGTTAAGGGTTAGAGAAGAAGCACAAGCAGAGGCGAGAGAGCGCATCAGAAGAAATAAGCTACGGCGGCTAGGCCTAGATGTTAACACAAAAGCTCCAAAATATCACATGGACATGTGCCAAAAATCGGGCATAACTACTTCTCAAATAATTGATCGACGGCCCTTTGTGACTATAGAGGTAGGACAAGGAAAGAGTGTAAGGACTGTGAGAGCATTGGTTGACTCAGGAGCAGCAACTAGTGCAGTTAGACTTTCACACTGCCAAGACCTGCAATTGAACATCGAGCCCATAGAAGCTTATCTCATAGGTTTAGGAGGCGTGGAAACCCCTTGTTTGGGAGAGGTGGAACTTCCCATCTACCTTCAAGATGTTCCAATAAAAGTCAAAATGCTAGTGTGTCATGATGAGGACCTCACAGAGCCACTTGTTTTGGGTCAAGATTGGATTTACGATCATGCTGTCAACTTGAACCTAAGAAGTCAACTTCTTCAAGTTTGGGTATATAATCACTGCATTACCTTAGAATTGGAGAATCGCATGCCCACTGACACTGACACCACACACTCTCCTTGTTTCTCTAAGGCTAATCTTCTCGAACAAGATGTTGTAGATGTCAAAAGCTCTATGATCCAGACGGACGCAATCACGGAAGGACAGTCGCAAAGGCAAGATGAACCTTCTTCTTGTTTTTCAAAGAGTAAAGCATCCACAGTAGTTCAACCTCAGAAGCAAGCAAAACAGTGCAAGACAGCCAGTCTATCAAATAGACAAAGAGCCTTCAAGAGGAAAGAAGTGTTGGGTATGACACAGATCTGGGTAAAGAAAGGAGTACAACCATCGACGTTGCCTCAAAGATTCCCACCCAACCAGATCGACCATGAAAAAAGAAGGACCAAGCACCTACGACAGGCTCAAGCACGAAGAATCCAACAAATTTGGGTACCGAAGCTACCAAAGAAGGTCGACCACAATCAGGTACAAATTTGGGTGCCTAAAAAATTAGCTACAGCTCAACAAGGGCGATTACAGATGTGGGTACCCAAGAAGCTCTTACACATACAAAGGCCTATGCTCCCCACCATGCGAGAGGCCTCAACAAAGAAGCCAAGGAAAGCAAAGGGTAAGAACAGAGCACAAAGACCAAAAGAAGATAAACTCAACCCTTCTACAAAAATAAGCAGGCACTCACCCAGGATATGGGTTTGGAAGCCAAAAGCACAAGCAACATCCACAGAACCAAGGGGCCAACCACACTGGATACCAAAGTTTGG
>CM035442.1:39135000-39150000 GCA_020310875.1 Ceratopteris richardii | reverse complement strand
CGCGTGCATATACGTGGACGTACATGCATGCATATACGTGGACGTACATGCATGCATATACGTGTACGTACGCGCGCGCATATACGTGTACGTACGCGCGCGCATATACGTGTACGTACGCGCGCGCATATACCTGTACGTACGCGCACGCATATACCTGTACGTACGCGCGCGCATATACGTGTACGTACGCGTGCGCATATACGTGTACGTACGCGCGCGCATATACGTGTACGTACGCGCGCATATACGTGTACGTACGTGCGCGCATATTCGTGTACGTACGCGCGCGCATATACGTGTACGTACGCGCACGCATATACGTGTACGTACACGCACGCATATACGTGTACGTACACGCGCGCACATATACGTCTACGTACACGCGCGCACATATACGTGTACGTACGTGCGCGCATATACGTGTACAAACGCATGTGCATATACGTGTACGTACGTGCGCGCATATTCTTGTACGTACGCATGCGCATATTCGTGTACGTACGCGCGTGCATATTCGTAATGTACGTACGTGCGCGCATATACATGTACGTACGCACATGCATATACGTGTACGTACGTGCGCGCATATTCTTGTACGTACGCACGCGCATATACGTGTACGTATGCGCGTGCATATACGTGTACATACGCGTGCACATATACGTGTACGTACAAACGCGCATATACGTGTACGTACACGCGCGCATATACGTGTACGTACACACTTGCATATAATACGTGTACGTACACGCTTGCATATAATACGTGTACGTACACACTTGCATATACGTGTACGTACACGCTTGCATATACGTGTACGTATACGTTGGCATATCCGTATACGTATACGTATGCATATACCTATACCTATACCTATACATATACCTATACATATACATATACATATACCTATACATATACATATACATATACATATACGTATGCATATACATATACATATACATATACATATGCATATACATATACATATACGTATACATATACATATACATATACATATACATATACATATATATGTACATGTACATATAGCTATACATGTACATATACCTATACATGTACATATACCTATACATGGACATATACCTATACATATACATATACATATACATATACATATACATATACATATACATATACATATACATATACATATACATATACATATACATATACATATACATATGCATATACATATACATATACCCCAACATGGGTTGTAATTCAAGTGGAGTGGTGCCTGGCCCATGTGCTCATCATCTTGGGATATTCTTGTAATAAGTCCTGGCGCCAAGTTGGTTGATATATTTCTCGTCTCTGTGCGTCTGTCGGCAAGTCTTCAGGCTCAAACTGAGTTGCATGGGAGGGTTTCTTGCGTGTTTCTTTTCGATGGCCAGTTGATATTCTTCCATTATCATAAAATACAGCTTATATTGTAGCTCATGCACAGATATGTACCTGCGAGGGGCCAAGTGAGCAAAGTAAGGTGATTCTAATATTCGTTCCTCTATCATGGCCATTGCGTGTAACTGAGCTTCCACACATGCGGAGTGGGTTCTGCCAAGTTTTGCAATCGTCTTCATCCATGCGGGAGTAGGAAGTTCAAAAGTTGTCTAGCCTTAGGCCGTGACGCATCCTCCTGGGATGGGTTCATATGCTTCTTCAAAAGTGTCCTCCACCGAGATAGTCACTGTTTCTTCATCCGCTGGTAGTTCCGGTGAGGAGTCTGGCCTGGGGGGTGCTTCGTAAGCTGCTATCTGTGTTGGGAGAGTTACTACCTGGGCCCTTAGAGTGTTGAGTTCCTCGATGATTTCACGAGACGGGTCCGCACGAGCTCGTGGTCCTTGTTGTACAGGTGCTCTTAATTGGAGCAGTTTTTGGTCTTCTTGGAGCTTCTGGTATGCCTTGTTCATGTTTTCATACTCGTCTAGTAATTGGACATGATCTTCTAGTAACATCTTCATAGATTCTGAAGGAGCAGCTCTGAAGTGACTCGGACTCAAGGGTTGGTCCGGTTGATCTAAGGCAGCATCTAGGTTTTCTCTGTTCTGTTCCTGTAGACATTGGTTCTCTTCTTTAGCGGCTACCAAGTGGTGTCTGAGCAGTCCCATGTTTCTTCTAAGCGTCGCATTGCGAATAGTCTGAGCCCGCAACAAATTGTCAATATCAGTGATGGCCTCTTTCGTCTTTTGTTCACTTTCGAGTTCAAGTTTGTGGTAGGCCTGGCGTAGCTCTTGGTAGTGGGTGTTAAGCGATGCATTCTCTATTGATAATGAATTTAGCTGCGATTGTAAATCGTTCGTTGTCTGCTGCAGCATCTGGAAACTAGTTCCAAGAGATGCAAACTCATCTCGCACTTGGGTCATGCATGTGAACATCTGACTAAAGGCAGTGTCGATAGTGGGTGATAAAATTAATGGTGTAGTGAATGTAGATGCTATGTGTGTGGTTGTCGATGCAAGGGGAAAGGGAAATGGGGATGGGAACGTGGATGCGGTGGTGATTGTGGAAAAAAGTGATGCGCCTAAATATGGTGATGCAATGGGAGATGTGAGTGGTGGTGCGATGGGAGGTGATATATCCATGTCACTAGATGTGGTGTCGAGTGTCGTGACTGTGAATAGTGGAGTGATAGTGGGTGTGTGCGCAGGTGTAAATACAAGATTTACAAAGGTGGCAGAGTAAGTTACAGATGGGGTCTCTTGTACTACTTGGTGGGGAGGAGGAAGAGGCAATACAATGGGTCGGGGAGGTGAAACGGAGGAAAAGGTCAATGGAGGGAGAAATGGAAATAGGTGTCTTGGAGGGGTGGGGAAAGAAGGGAAGGATGGATGGAGAAATGGACTGGATGGGAGGGTGGAAGTCCTAGGGGGTAGACTAGGTTGTGTAGGTGCCGAAAGAGTGGGAGGAATGGAGGCGACAAAGGCTTCTGCTACTGCACTGTCAAAAGATGTGGATGGTCTAGGAGAGGCAGGTTGTATAGGAGAGACTAGAGGGATGGGAGGTGAAGGAGGAGCTGGGCGGTGGGTACTTCGACAACTGTGGTGGTTTGTACAGTAGAGGTGCGAGGTGGGGAATCGATGATGATTATTTCTTCCGCCAAAGATTCGTCAGGGATGAGACGGGCTTCCCTGGCCTGTTCTGAAGATTGGCCATCTGTTGGTACACGAATGTATTGACCTAGTTTGGTTAATAATTGAACTTGATGTGGGTCAAACTATGGGAGTGGTTTTCTCTGCAAATATCTTAATGCTTCATTCGTGCCTACTGATTTAACTAGTTCTCGGAAGCCTTTGATGTACGCTTCTTTGAAGCCTCCTATGACGAGTTCCTGTTCTATAAGCGCTTGGCTTTCTTCCTCAGATAGCTTTTTATGCGCCCAAACTTTTTCCATGGTGCGATATAACTTCTTGATCGCCAAGGTGTAGGCAGCTGCTTCAAATGTTTCATCTTCATAAGTGCTAGTGTCACCTGGATATCCGTGTGATGTTCTTGTTCATCTGTCTGCACATTCACTTGGGAGTCATGAGTGCCCTGGATGGCTTCATCATCTCCTTCGTCATCATCTGTTTCTGTCCCTTCTTCGTCTAAGCTGGATATTACTTGTCCTTGCTGTTGATCAGGCGGAGTAGTAGGGTAACTTGGTCGTTCGTATTCCTGAGAGAAAAACTGGCCTTCAAAAAACTGAAATTCATTTGAAAAGGCATCCGGCATTTCAAAATCAAACGTTGTATCCATTGGTTCTGCTTCTAGGTTGGATATCAAAAAAGAAAATGCTTCCGCACCAATAGTGGTGGGAAGTTCTGTTGTAGTGGTGGTAGGTTCCTGAATTGATGTTGCCTGAGGGGTAACTTCATCGGTAGTGCCTTCTGTAATGACAGGTCGTGATAGACGTATGCGGATGGGTTGTATCACTGCAGGGGGTTCCGTCGGAGATTGTTGAGGAGATGGCTGGGGTGAAGGGGACTCTAGGACTTGTAGGCATGGGATAGTTCCCCGCATGCTATTTCCTACGCATCTCTTTCTAGATTTTCTCGATTTCTTGGCCTTCCCTTTAAATGCTTTCAAATCTTCACTCGTCATAGCACGCTCTATTGGCAAGTCGTATGCCAAACACATATAAACAATTCTCGTGAGAGCGCAACATCCATGGATCACTTTCTTTCTTTCCCATCTCTGCTATGCTAGGTACAACTGATCAATGATCCAGCTGGCGAGGTCTACTGTTTGTGGCCCAATACATGCTAGATATAGTCCAAACCAAATGCATTTGTGGGGCATGGTGAATCGATCCTGAGTTGGGAATGTGAAATGTTGCATACATATTCTTAATGGCTTAGATAGCTCAGGTGTGATGGACGAAATATCTTCCCATTTGGTGACATCCCCACGCTTCATAGGCTCTAGAATTAGCCTTTCTCGCTCTGTCAGCGTGTGGGTTCCATGTATCTTGATTGCAGCTCTAATCAGATCTTTAGAAAGATAAAACTTCTTAAATGGTGGGTCATTTACTAAGGACGACAAAATGAATGTGCCTGGCAAATCCTTGTTCTCAGAAGCTGTCAATGTGGTTACCAAGTAGTAGCATCTGTAGAAATCTAGTTTAGGCAATGGATCACTGAAGTATTCAGTGAATTCTGCTCTCGCCCAAACATGTTTTAAGTCCTCTGTATTCTGGAGTGCTTCAAAATCTCTGGAGAAGAACTGATACTTTCCCCATTTACTATTGTCAAAGGTCGAATTGGCATCGAAAATAAAATCTGCATCTGCCAAAGGTCCTGCTAAACCTTGGAACCAATGTGAATTGCGATGGACCTTTTCCGTGTATCCCCTTAGTGGATCATCAATGGGCATCAGTCCTGTGAAGCCTTAGAATTCTAGTGGTTGTTCAGTGGGATGTGGTTCAGCCAATAATTCACCAATATCTGCCATGGGTACTGTGGGGGTAGCTTTAGGTGATCCTTCTGCCTGCATGATGAGTGATGCGAGTGTGGAGAAGATCTGCTACAAAAGATTAGCACATTAGTATGGAAATTAATCATGATCCCATTAAAGTGAGACCGCAATTCCTTTCCATAACTGATGTGTAACCCGTGTAGCCGAGTGTTGTGAGGTGGTTCATGGAATGATTGTTGCAAAACTAGTGCAGGTCTCTAGACACCTACATGCTTCAGATAATGCATACATTTCTTGATGAGATGTTATTACAAGTGATGTTGGGTTATAGTGTGTGGATTTGTACAAGGTTCAGTTGTGAATGAGTTATTACAAGGGTGGATATTAGTAGGATGGGAGTAATGTTAGACCACGGCTCGTGAGATGGCTTCTGAATACATTTCGGTATCCATTTCCTAAGAGTTGTTGAGCGGGTGGTATGTTTCTGCTGAGGGACAAAAAGTGATATCGGATGTGGTGGTGTTGAGGGGTGAAAAGATTTCTAAGTGGTATATATTACATGGCTTGAGGGTTGAGCTATAATACACTGTTTGGGTACCCAAATCTACATGGGTGTGGGTCAATTCGTAAGGTACTTCTTGGCGATCCAGATCTGTCGAATGTTCGTACTCGTAGAAGAAGGTCGATGAGACATCGTATGCTGCCTCTGTTTTTGCAAAAACTTCTTCGTGTCAATGTCTGCTTGGTTGAAATCTGGCGAGGTTTCTGTCCTTTTGGCGCCCATATTTGTCTTGTGCCTCTTGCTTTGAGGTACTGATACTGCTTTCCTCCTTGTGTCGTTTGATATTATCATCGGTCTGGGTTCCTCCCTTGTGGTTGGCTCCTTTGTGTTTGAGGTTGAGAGGTTCGATAGAAACTCTGCTTTGGAAAAGAAGGGAGGTCCAACACTTGCCAAACCTGCCCATTAGGAAGTGCTTCATTTTGTATCAAAAATCTAGGCCAGTCCGCAGTAAGTGTGGAAGGATGGGCACTACAGGATGTTTTGCCCATGTGGCTGCTGATGCAGTCCACTTGACCGCTGATGTAACCCACTTGACCCATCTGTTGGGTGGTGACCCCTTATAGTTTGCAAGAAGACCAAGGGAAAATCTCCTGACGTTCTTCTGGATGGCAATTGTCCATCGCCAATCCGGTGTGGGTTGGGGTAGAAATATCGTGACTTATCTGGCCAAAGATTTTCCGGTCCTCTGTAGCGTGCTGTTCATATGGTCTAGGGTTACATACCTCAGGCGGAGTGTTGTTAGGGAAGTCAAGCGGTATCACTCACTTCTGATCTAAGGTTCCAATTTGTAAGGAGCCTTGTCTAAGATTTAGGTCCACTGAGTGGTCATATAGCCAATCTTGGCCAAGGATTAGGGGTTCTATCAGGTCGTCATCATGGCACACTAGTAGCTTCGTTGTCATGGTCACTTTGTTTATGAGGATAGGAAGGGCCACCTCACCCATGCAAGGGGTTTTCATGCCTCCTAGCCCTATGAGGTATGACTCAATTGGCCACATTTCTATTCCTGAGTCCTTATAGTGGGACCATCTAATCGCACTAGTCGCAGCACCTGAGTCAATTAAAGCAGTGAGCTCTTAGCAAGGCTTGCCGTGCTCTAGCCTGACTGTAATGAATGGTCTCCTATCCACTATGTTAGGATGAGTGGTTGACTTTAGTTGACACATGGCCATGGAGTATCTGGGTGTTGTTTCCAGATGGTTATAATGTTCTCTCCCTAGTCATTGTCTTCTGAACTTCATGCGCTTAATGCGTTCTATCGCCTTTGCCTGAGCTTCAGCTCGTATTCTATTTTCTTCCTCCTTATGCTTCTTTGCCAACGTGAGTCGTTTAAGCATATCCTCAGTAAGAGGTTCTTGGTAAAGCTTGACTCTAAACCACTAATGTAATTAGGCACTATGTCTCCTTCTAAGGTGGCTAATTGTACTGCTCCACTTGTCAAGAGTCTGTTAATGATCATAGGTCCATAACCTCATTTTTCTAACTTCTGTGTGTGCTGTTTTAGCGTATACACTAGGACTAAATCTCCTTCTTTTAAGCCTTTATCTTTCACATGTGCATCAAAATAGGATTTCTGTCGCTTCTTTGCTGCATATATTCCTGCTGTTGCTTTCAGCCTGGTTTCTCCTAATCGTTCCAAGTCCATTATTCTTGCTGATAATTCATGGCCGGTCCACTGATGTTCTTGTGTAACCTTAAGGGTCCGTATCAAGAAGTCCAAAGGAAGCACATCATTTTGACCAAAAACCATCTGAAAGGGAGTTGCATTGAGTACGGTCTTGTAGGCCACTCGATATGCCCAAACAGCATCGTGTAACTGTTTGTCCCAATCTGAATGTTTGTTATTTACGAGTTTCGTCAGTATGTTACAAAGGATCTTGTTAGTGCTTTCTGCTTGACCATTGGCCTGAGGATGATATGGTGCGGATTTCTTGTGAATCACCATAAAATCTTGTAACAAATATTCAATGACTTGGTTTAGAAAGTGAGTTCCTTGATCGCTCACTAACTCTATAGGCAGTCTATATCTTGTAAAGACATTTTCAAATAAGAATTTTGCAGTCGTGTGTGAATCATTCTTTTTTGTGGCCTTTGCCTCTATCCATTTGGTAACATAATCAGTCGCAACAATAATGTATTCAGCATGTGTACCTTTTGCAGGGGGGTTAATGGGTCCTACAAAGTCTATACCCCACTTTGAAAATGCACGTCCGCCCATCATGGGTTTCAATGGCATTTCATCTCTGCAAGTAGGGAATTGATCTTTGGCACACATCACATCTCTTAACATAGGTATGTATGTCCATGTGAAGAGTGGGCCACCATAATCCTGCAAAGAGGATGGCTTTGATTATCCTATCGGGCCCAAAATGACCTCCTGCAACACCTTGGTGTGCAGTCTCTAGTACGCTCAAATAATCTCTTTCATGAACACACTGTCTTAGGTATCCATCTCGTCCTCGTTTTTATAGATTGTAACCAATAAGTGCATAGTCTTGAGCTTCCTGCTCTAGACTATGTTGTCGTGCTAAAGTCATTCCTTGAGGGAATGTTTTCGTCCTCAAGTATGACACTAAGGGTTCACTCCATTCTGGTGTGAGAGACACATGATATAATGTAGCATGTTCTACTGGTGGTTTTTCACAACAAACAGGGCATTCTTTACACAAATTGTAGACGTCTGCCTCCATTGAAGGCCAATATACTCCTAGTCTCTACAGAGTCTGCAAGGTGTGATGTTTTGAATGATGTTGCTTTAATGCACCTACATGTGCTAATTGCAACCAATTCACATGTTCTGATTCATCTACACAACAAGCAAGAATCTTTTGATTATCCTGTTTGTATATACTTCCTACTATTATTTGATATCTTTGTGACTTGGTAATCTCTCCTTTTTTTATCCTTATCCTAGGATTCTTGGGTCCGTATGTGAGAATAGGGACAATAGGCTTAGCCCATTCTGGTGCTATCTCAAGGTTAAACAAATACGCATCTAGTGATTCATCCGTTATTCCTTGAGGAGCTTCTCCTGTGGTTAATCTTAAAAGGTGGTCAGCTCTAAGATGTGTCTTTCCCTTCCTGACTACAACTTCAAAGTCATACTCCATGAGTAATAGAAACCAACGTATCAGTCCTCTTGTGTTACATGGCTTATTGACTAGGTACAATAATGCTTGATGATTTATAAAGAATTTGAACTTATTTGCCAACAAATAATGTCTGAATTTCTTTACTTCGTAAATCATTCCTAATCCTTCTCGTTCCGTAGTGGTGTAATTTCTTTCTGTTGCATTTAATTGTCTGCTCGCGTAAGCTATGGGGAGATCTACATTACCTCCATTCGTGGGTTGTGCTAATACACATCCTATGGCATAGTTGGATGCATCCACATGTACATGGAATGGCTTATTCCAATCTGGAGTTGTTAATATAGGTGCTGAGCACAAACGCCGTTTAAGTTCATTGCATGAATTTTCACACTCATCTATCCATTCAAACTTGGTCAAAAGAGAGTACAATGGCTTAGCTATGATTGCATACATGTGTATGAATCGTCTGTAATAACCACAATGACCCATAAATGCCTGTACCTCTTTTACATTATTTGGTTTAGGTAGATCGGCAATCACTTTCACTTTTTCTTCGTCTGTAGAGATTCCATTCTTTGACACAATGTGTCCTAGAATTTTGCCTTGTCTGACCATGAAAAGAACTTTTCTGGGTTCAAACAAACCTGATATTCTCGACATTTGTCAAACACTTGTCTTAATTCTGGGATATGTGTCTGCCTCATATTCGAATGTGCACATAAGTCATTGACATAAACTTCCAAATTCTTACGTAAAAATTCCTTAAAAACATGACACATGAGTCACTGGAAAGTAGCGGGTGCATTTGTTAGCCCAAATGGCATTACACAAAATGCAAATATGCCCCATTCTGTGGCAAAAGCCGTCTTATGTTGATCTTCTGGAGCAATGGCTACTTGATTATAGCCTGAGAAACCATCAAGAAAGCTGTAAACTTCCTTGCCTGCAACTCTTTCCAATAGATGTTCAGTGATCGGAAGAGAATAATTGTCTCTAATCGTGGCGGCATTAACTTTTTTAAGGTTAATACACACACAAAATTTTCCATTCTTCTTGGGCACTACCACAATGGGGGATACCGATTCGGTATGCTCAATTTCATAAATGAAACGTGCTTCTATCAAACAATCTATTTCCTCTTTAATCTTTGTAGCGTAGTTATCATTGTACATGTATGGCTTCTGTTTCGTAGGTTTTGCATCTTGAGTCATAGAAATTCTATGGGAACATATATCCGGATCTACTCCTTTCAAGTCTTTGTAACTCCAGGCGAACACATCTCTATATTCTCGTAATAGGGCAACTAACTCTTCTTCTTCTTCATTTGTCAAATCATGCCCAATGTATGTACACTTTTCTTCTTCTCCTTCTATGGTGACTATGATTTTTTTGGTTTTTTCTCGATTATCATATACTTCTCCAACATCAGCTTTTCTGTTGGGCATTTGTACCATGATTCGTCTATCTTCTATTTCATACTTCTTGAAGTTCTCCGGTAACTCAAACAAGGATTCTTCTTCCTATGACGTGGGTTCTTTCTTCTTTCTATTCTTACCTTCACTCGTGACAGTCACTTGTGTGGCTAACCTCACATCATTCATAATTTCTTCGTGTCCCTGAGGGTGAGCTTCTACTTCGTAGAAATATTATTCATTCGATGCAAAGGGTGTATCCATAATAATTGACTCTAGATCGAAGTCGCTTGCATCCTCAAATCCATCTGTGCTAGGTTCACATTCTTCTATAAGGAAATCACACATGATTGGCTCTACTGTGAAGGCTGAAATGTCATAGCCATCCTCGTCACAGTGAGGTGTCCATTGTTCTTCATTGATGGCTACATCCATTGTTGCTAGAATTTCTGCCCAACCGTGAGGCTCAAATTCTTCGTCTGGAAATACTACAGGTGCGTAAGCTGGGTCTTGAAGAGTTCGTGGATGTTGTTCTGAACCTAAAGTCCTGGCTTTTAACCGTTCTTCCTCTTGTTTTGCTACTTTACACATCCATAGATGAGTGTCCTCATGCAACCATGAGGGGTCTGATTCCAATGAGTGTACCGACTCCGTTTCTACCTGTGTCTTATGGATGGTGTTCCATTGTAATGGGGGTACATCTCGATGGGAATAGTCTTTAAGATTGACTTTAGTAGCACACCTAAATGTTGCAAGTACAAATAATTAGTTCCCCAATCTTGTACAATTTGCAACTGACGCATGAATGGTTGTCCTAAAATCATCTCGTAAGCATGATTTTTTCCAAAGTCACAAATGGCAAAAGTATGCTCAAATTCCACACCACAAGTGGTGAGCGATATGCCTTCTAGTAAGCCTAATGGTTTTTCTATATGTCCGTCAGCCATTTGTAGCTTCATCCTGGAGCGATGGTAGCGATGGCTACTCCGACTCCTGAATCTAAGATGGCTTTCGTGGTGTAGCCCTGATGAGTTATTGGAAGATAAGTGTTATCTTCCTCTCCTTCGCTTACATTTCCAATCCTTTCTACTGGTATCTCTGGTACCTTCTTATGTGATCCTATCTGTGAGGGAGTAGTAGCAAGCTCAGGGAATTGATTTGCTACATGCTTCCACAATTCCATTTAACCTTCAACAATTCCTCTAGAGTCAGATGACACTATACTTTGGTGTTCTTGATCACTTTCGTATTCCTAGGGATCACTGATTCTTCATTCCTCACTATTATCGTGGGTGCTCTCATGCTAATAGACTTGGCTTCCCAAGGTCCTGTGAACTAAGGTAATTCTTGCAAAGAATTGGATTCGAAACCTGTGTGTTCACTCAATTGTTCTTCCTCTACATCATCATAGATCGAGGGAATGTCTTGGGAAAATTGCTCCGGCAAGTCGTCTATTTCTCGGATACGAGGATGGGTTCCTTGCTCTTTTCTCCACTTCTCTTCTTGATTTTCTCTCAGAAATTCATTTGAATACCTATGTATGGAAGACAGGTTGTCTTCAACTTCTGTATTTGGTACTTGAGACAGTGATGGTGCATTATTTTCTTGTGTCTCTGGGACAATAGGGTTCCGATGTTGATTCTTTTTCTCCTTGCTATCAATCAAGTATTCTAACCTCTCCATTAGTCCTTGAAAGTGCAATTCAAGTTTTGCCATGTTATTCCAATTAAGATAACGAGAGGCTTCGAACATAGTTTGTGCTAATTCTACCATCTTCATGCAAAGTTTAGTTCTCTCAATTTCGAAATCTGCTCTTGGATAGTTCTTAATCATTTCAGCTACCTGGGGTCCTTCTTTCAATCTAGCCTAATATGCACGAACCATCATGTCTAAATTTTCTGGTATGGGTTCCGCTAAAATTGATCCTGATCTCTGAGCTAGGTTCTCTTGATTTGATTCTTGTGAAGTCAATTCTAGGATCTTGGCTCTAGATTCTTTTAAACTTCCTTCCAAATCAGTTATCTTTTTACTCCATTTTCTCTTAATCCTTTCTCTAGAATCTTTCTAAGATTTCGTCTTTTTATTACTAGACTCTCCAACTTTGCTAGTTTCGGTTATTTTCTCAGGATTAAGTTGTTGATTCTGTAAGAGCGCCTGGGCTCTGGTTATAGCTTGGATAGGCACGTATGTAGGGTTGGATCCATCTGCGTTGTGTACAATACCTATGATGTTGATCGGTGTCACTTTTGAATCATTCGTAGGGTTCTTGGGACAATCTTTGATGATGTGCTCTTTGCCACACTCGACGCAAAAGCCTTGTATGTTATAATATTGTGACTGTCCTGCTATCGGAGGATGTGGATAATCCTTTATGAAATGATCTCCTTGGCACCTAAAGCATGGTCCTCTAGGGCCCTGTGGTCTTTGCTATCTTAATTGGGGCCCCGGATTAGGGTTGGTATACATCACGTTAGCGTAGTCGGGCTCCCAACGGGGTTCCAATGGCAGACTATCGTATTGATATGTTTCCACATGCTCTGGTGACTCTATGTAATATGCGGGTGGACTATATACATGAGTAGAGTCAAAACTATTAGAATTCGGGTCACTTTCAGTAATTAAGGGTGAAGAGGGAACTAAATCCCTATTGAGGTTCTCTTCTGCAGCAGCGTATTTAACTGATATGACATTAGCTGGTGGGGATGGCTACTGAGCTAAAATAGGTTGTGGTCTCTGTTGAGCCTGATAAGGATAGTTTTAAGGAGGCCTATAGTAATGAGGTTGAGTATTATATTGACCTTGATACATACCTGGTTGTGGGTATGCTTGTGGGTAGTTCTGTGTCACTGCTTGTTTGTTGTATGGGCAGTCTTGAGCCATATGATTCGTGTATCGTCTCTCAATTGTACAGTATTGACCACTAGGGTTGGTTTGTGGTTGTGTTGCATTGGGACACACATTTGCCATATGATCACCACCATAGGTATAACAACGCTTGTTTGTTGTTATCCTAGGCATTTGTTTACTAGAAACTCCTAGTTTTTGGGCCACTTTTTCTGCTAGGTCCTCTATCGAGCTTGTCCTCAATATCTATACATATCCTTACACACTGCTCTAGCGTTCTGGGTTCCTTCAAGTATACATAGGAGCGTAGTTTAGAGCTTAAGAGGCCATCTAAAAACAATGAAACTTGCCTGGCCTGTGAGGGTAATTCGTGCATTGGGCATCTCTCAACATATTGTCTAAACCTACATCCTGCAAGTCTGACTGTTTCTTGAGGGGTCTCCTTGAAACTATGAATCAACGAAGAAGTATCATGTCTGACTCCACTTTTAGAGAATTCAGTGATGAATGACTCTAACAAGTGATGGATATCCCTAAATTGCCTTTGTTGCAATGGTTGGAGCCAAGTTAAAGCCGTGTTCTTTAACATTCGTCCAAAGGCATTATATTGCGTAAACATGTCTTCTACTTGCTCTGCTTGTAGCACTTGCTTAAATTCCGCAACATGGTCATAGGGATCTCCTATCCCATAGAGATAATTTTTCATGGACTTTACTAACTGAGTGGGTCTCAGTACCCTTGTGTGTTCATGTGGTCTAGGTAGAGGAAAATCATCTCTACCACCTGGTATTCTAGGTTCCTTTTGTCTTTCCACTCTATTGGTGTCCGTGGTTGTTCTATCTCTCCCTAAGGGATGAGTGAAACTTACTTCTGGTCTCTCCTTGTTTTTCTCTCTTTGAGCACCATGGGCTGAGGATGTTCCTGCCCCTTGATGGCTCATGTTTACATTTGCTCGTGATGGAGGGAATACTAAATCACCTCTCCATGAGTAGGTATTCCTTGCATGGTCTGGTACTACAAATACTCGTTCTGAAGTTTCGTCTAGGTATACAACCTTTCCAGGTGTATCTGGGTCCTTGAATTCGTAGATCATGATGGAGCCTACCTCACTACGTTGTTCCATTTTGTACCTCCAAAATGCTTCGTCAGTCTCCTTGTTTACGAATAATTATATGCTTCTATTATCCTGAGGGATACACTCGGGGATTAGTACTCTTGTTAGTATAGATTTCCCTCTAGGTGTCCTAGGTTCTTCTCCTACTGGTTCTTTTCCTTGGGCTTTAGCCTTCGTCTCTAACTAAATTACACCAAACTCATTGGTATTATTTGGCTCTGTACTTATGATGTATATTGTTCCTTCCTTGTCTATGTATGTGTCTCTCTCGAATTTCACCACTGGACATTCCAATCCAATGGGTTGATCCGGATTATGCATTTGCACCACTTGTCTTCGCAAACCATCCTCATAGATGCGAGCACCTAAGCGGTTGGTTCGGACAAATTCTAATTGAATCCTATAGGGTCCTTCAGGTCTTTCCAAATATGCTATGTTTAACCCTCCTTCTGGTCTTTCTGTGCTAAAAGCCATTTCCGATTCACTAGTATTTGAGCTCAACTCGTAAGGGTAGCTATTCAATTGCTGAGCCCACGAACGTGCGGTAGTTCCTACACTTGCTTTTGAATCTAAGGCTTCGTCGGTCTGACTTGCCTATATGATTGCCCGATCTAAGGTTCATGAATTTACTTCCTCTGTCCGTTAATGTTCCTTGTTTTTAATTGCTTGTTTCTTTGTAAATTCCTTGAGATTCTTGTCTTGTCTCAATGTATACGTCAGGAATCAAATTTTCATGGTACTTTTGAGTTCTCATTCCATCAGACTTTTACTTCTTTCCCTTAGGTTTTCGTATCACACACCTTTACTTTAGTCTTGGACTTGAAAAATTAAGTCTCTTAAACTTGAATGTTCCTATCGTCTTTAATCCATAATGTTAAATGTTTAGCCTAAGCTAATAATTGATTGAGGGGGTTGAGTATTCTTCCAACCTCGAGTCAGCTGCTTTGAGTGCTCTGATGCCCAAGAAGCTGCACTTCCCAAGCTTTGGGTCCTTCACTGCCTTGCTTTGCTTGCCCTTGATAGTCCTTGCTAGACCTATAAAAATTCAATGTTTAG
>CM035442.1:39100000-39130000 GCA_020310875.1 Ceratopteris richardii | reverse complement strand
TCGTGTGATGGTAAGTAGTTTTTTGCATTGAAGTGAGTGGAGGAGTGGTGATTTTCTCTTCTTTGGTAAGTCACATTCATCCGCACTTACTACTTCTCACTCTTGAAGTGTGTGTAGTGAGTTATTAGTCTAGGGAAGTGAGTTGAGTGAGTAGAGTAGGAGGAGTAAGGGAGTAGGCTAGGAAGTTAGAGTAGCATTCAACCTTTGTCTTGTTGTTCTTTTTCAGTTAATAAAAATTTTCAAAACTATAAAAGCCAAAAATATTGTCTTTTGCAAGTCGCTTGTTTTTGAAACAAGTATCGTGAGAGCACTCTGTCGAGTATCATGAGCTGAGACCAGGGATTTTTGGAGCTTTGCAGAGCCAGCCAGAGGGATAAGAGAGTTGGGAAAAGCCTCCAAGGTGAGCACACTACTGAATCTTTGTGCAAAACTACTTTTGAAATCAAGTTTTCAGAAAAACGATCTGCGATAAGTGTCGTGAAGGCCATACCGGGGTAGAGAAAAAATATTTTTCTGATTCAGGCTAAGAGGGGAGGGTTGATGCACTCAAAACACATGTGTATGCACTCAAAAACCAAAAAAATACTTGCAAAAATTGAAAAGTGTCAAGTATCGTTTTTCTCCCGCGGTCGAGTATCACGATACCTAAGTATCGTGATTTCTTGTGGTTGAGTATCGCGATACCTGACCTCGTTGAGTATCGTGTATCATTGGAATCCTTTTCACGATACCTGTCAAGTATCGGGTATTGTTGAATCGAGTCTGACGATACATGTTAAGTATCGAGTATCGTTGAGAACTTCTCACGATACTTGTCGCATATCGCATATCGTGTATCGTGAGATTCAGATCGTGACACTTATTGAGTATCGTGTATCGTGAGTTTCGGATCGCGATACTTGCTGAATATCGTGTATCACGGAGACTACTTTCCCGATACCTGACGAATATCGAGTATCGTCTTGAATTGTCTCGCGATACTTGTCGTATATCGAGTATCGTGGTCATTTTCTCGGTGAATATTGTGTATTGTGTTTCCTCAAGTATCGTGTATCGTGTTTCCTCAAGTATCGTGTATCGTGTTTGGCATGCGATATTGGGCAATTATCGAGTATCGTGTACCGGAGTATCGAGTATCGTCTTTATCCAAGTATCGTATATCGTCTTCTGTGAAGTATCGTGTATCGTTTCTGGTAGATATCGTGTATCGTCTGGTTCAAAGGTCGAGTATCGTGGTACCCTTCTAGTGTGTCAGGTATCGAGTATCGTGAACTTTTTTGGGTCAAGTATCGTGACGTGAGGTTTCACAGCTAGTCCTTTCCCAACCAAATTTTTCTGGAATTCTGACCCTTAGTGAAGAACTCTAGAAGCTGGAGGTTGGCAAGGGCTGATCAGAGCTTTTAAGTGGATGAACCTGAGATCTGGGAGAACCCTAGGAAGCTGAAGAAGTGTGATCTCTTCCGTAGGAAGTGTAGCCGAACCAAGTAGCCGTTCACATTATTCTGAAACCTCTAGTGAGTCAGAGGAAGAAATTCCTATGGCTTCAGAGGATATGCAAAACACTGTACCAGTGATTGGCATGATGTCAATTGTTGAGGGAGAATATCGGACATCCTTGGAATATGTGAACACCAACCAAAATGAGATACCTATCTACCTGGATGGTCTAAACCGATCAGTGGCCAGACCAAAGAAAGATTCAGACGCTTACTTAGTGCCTAGGCCAGCAGTTAAGTATGCAGGAGGATTTTATATGAACAAAAGGGATATCCAGTATGTTGTTACAGAACATCCTGAAAACATCAATGAACTTGGGGAAGAAAACAATGCTCATGACCTTAATGAAGAAGGAGATGAAGTGCAAGTGACCACACCTAGAGGGAGATCTAATGTTGTTAGGGTTTGGAGAGGAAACCTGGTTCCCCAAGATGACTCCTTAATGGATGTGTATTTGATCAATGGAATGGAGAATATGCTTAGAGCCCACTCTTCATTATGGGAAGCAGCTCCGACAAAACTGAAGAAAATGATCAAGGTGATAGAGAAATGAACGTACCTACACCTCAAATAGTTGAAGACTCCGAAGAGCCTGAGAAAAGTGTTACAAGTAAACGAACACAGAGATGGAAGAACCGTAGAGATAGGATGAAGGAAAAGAAACTACAACAAAAGAAGGAAAATGAAAAGAGCGAACAAAATCCAAAAGAGAAACAAGAAGAGGAAGAAGAAATTCCGAAAGGAAAGTCAAAAAAAGAAGAGGTAGGATCAGTTTTAGCAGATCCCATGCCCGAAGAATTAGCCATGTGGATTCAGGCGTTCAAGGCACGAATAAGAGCAGGACCTACCATCGAACAACATGAAAGAGAATATCCTCGAGGAGACTTAGAGAAGGAAAGGTTGGAGATATGCAAAAAATTAATTGAAGTAGCCCAACAGACCTTAGAAAAATCTATTCTTCAACTACCCAATTCACGAATCCCCGAAAAAGAATTCCAAGAGTGTGTCATCCCTAATGACCCCGAAAAAACCAAAAGAGGTGAGACACATAATGAAAATTACTGTGAAGATAAAAGGGAAGGATCCATTGTCCCCGAAGTAGACGGAGAATGGCCTAAAGACTTGTGGGCAAGAGTCCAAGAAGATCGATGGAAGAAAGTGGAAGGAATAGAACCACCCTTTCAGGAGCTAGAAGCAGAGGTGAAATTGAAGACTCCATACCTGAACTGAATTCAGAAGAATTAATACCAATTGATCCAAGTGACAAAGAAAATGACAATGTAAAGGTTTTGCCAAATTACACAAGAGAATACGAACATAATTCAGAATTATACCGCATTCCCTCAATGAGAAAAAAAGAACAGAACCCATCAGTCCAAACATCGGACATCATACCACACCTTATAAAGGTAAAAATCCCTTGCACTCTGACATTGGAAGAACTGTTGAAGGTCAAACCGCATTTGAAGAAGAAATTAACCAGTCAATTGGAGATCAAGGCGGAAGAGAAGGAGATGTCGGATGAAGTAAACACAGTAAAAATCCTAGTCGATAAGGTTGGAGATTTTAGTGAGGGAGATGAAGGAAACACGTGCCTTCCAATTACCTATAGGGGTTATACCACTAAAGCCATCTTAGATTCTGGAGCTGGAGTAGGAATTGCTACTAAAGAAATCTGGGAAAAATGGGGAAAACCAGCTTTAAGACCAACGCGCATGAAGATACAAATGGCAGACAGACACACTGAACGACCCTTGGGATTATTGGAAAGAGTAATCTTTACCACTTGCGGAGTTGAATTTGAGCACACCTTAGCGATATGTCAATTTGAAAGGGCTAGCAATTATGAAATGATACTTGGAAGACCTTTTATGAGACAGCTAAAGGTAGTGCAGGATTGGGGAAAAGACGCGGTATACCTACAACATGAAGGAACCACCACAAGAATAAATCTTCACACATATACATATCAAGATGTTCCCCCCTTACAATGGAATCAGATTCATAATGAGGAAGATAATCAGTCGATTCATAGTATAGGTTCAAGTGATCAATCGTGGATGAACGAAGACACTCATCTATGGATATGCCAAACTACAAAAAAGGAAGAGGATAGGAGGAAAGGGTAGCAGCACAGGCAGGGAATCACTAGATCGGTACAAGATCCAGCCTATATGCCCCAAGTATTCCTAGATGAAGAATTCGAACCTCATGGTTGGATGGAGATTTTAGCTACTCTCGATGTGTGTGTAAACAAAGAAGTGATAACCATGAATGAATGCATTGATGAGGAAGGATATGACGTTCGTATATACGTAGTAGTTCTTCAAGAGGCTGAAGAAGGAGAAGTAATTGAAAAAGAATGGAAAGAGGATTACGAGAGCATTGAAATGGAGCAAGAGCAAATGGAAATAGAAAGTGGAAATCAAGAAGTAAGTGTCATAGCTAATGAAATAAATCAAGAACCAACACAGGAAGAGGAGCTTGGATTAGATAAAGCAAAAAATGATGAAGAAAAAAAGCCTCAAGACCAATTTGAAGTGCCTACCCACTTCAAAAAATATGAAGTAGAAGAGAGAAGAATTGCTATTCAAATGCCAAAACGAGAAGCACAGCCAGGAATAGCATATGACAATAAAGAGCAGACCAAGAAAATAGTAGTAACTTTAGAGGAAGGAGAAGAACGATGTACTTTTATAGGTCAAGATGTCTCAAAGGAAGAAGATAAAGAGTTGATACGACTCATTCGAGAATATAGGGATGTCTTTGCTTGGACCTATAAGGATCTGAAAGGAGTAGATCCATCTATATGTGCACATAGAATCCCTATGACATCTGAAGCTAAACCTTCCAAACAAAGACCATACACATATAGCAATGTTTACTCAGCAAAGATCAAAGAAGAGATAGATAAATTGTTAGATGCTGGGTTCATATATGAGATTGAACACACGGAATGGGTGTCACCTTTGGTGGTCGTACCGAAAAAGAATGGTAAGTTAAGAGTATGCATAAACCTGAAAAAAGTAAATGCTGCCACCATAAGGGATAGTTACCCATTACCCATCACAGATCATCTCCTCGAAAGGGTGGTAGGGAAGGAAGTTTATAGTTTTTTGGACGACTTTTCAAGGTATAATCAGGTAGCCATTGCTCCTGAGGACCAACATAAAACAACCTTTGCAACTGAATGGGGAGTATACGCCTTTAGGGTTATGCCTTTTGGCCTAACCAATGCCCCAGCCACTTTCCAAAGATTGATGTGCCATGTATTCAAGGAGTTCTTGAGAAAGAATATGGAGGTATACGTGGATGATTTATGCACTTATTCAGCTATACGATCAGAGCATATCCCGAAACTAGAAAGGATCTTTGCCAAATGTCGACAAAATAGAGTATGCCTCAACCCAGAAAAATGTGTCTTCATGGTTCGACAAGGAAAGATATTAGGACATATTGTCTCTAAGAATGGAATCTCAACGGATGAAGACAAAATCAAAGTAATTCTGGATTTACCGAGACCAAAGACTGCTAAAGAAGTACAAGCATTTATGGGACATTGCGGATACTACCAAAGATTTATACATATGTATGCCATAATTGCTAGACCTCTTTATGCATTATTGACTCAGTTTAACTGGACTGAAGAATGTGAAAAGGCCTTTAATGAATTAAAGAGTCGATTGAGTTCAGCCCCAATCCTTCGAGTACCTAATTGGAACAAACCCTTTCATGCTTCCCAGTTTGCCATTGGTTGCATCCTAGCTCAACCCGCAGATACACGAAAGTTAGATCACCCTATGATTTTGGTGGCATTGGGTATCTATTAGAGTGCTCTAAAGTTGACCCAAGTTTGAGATTCATTCTCTATATAATCTCTGAGAAAAGCTTGCTGGAGTGAAGTGAGGTCTCTGCTTGACTAGCAGTTGTGAGCATTCAACTAGCTCATGTTGTAGACATTGTTTCTCTTTGTGTAAGCATCCATTTGAAGTAAAATTTATTTTGTTGGAAAGCTCTTGGTGTCTAGTACAGTTCTACAAAAGGTCACTGGAGTTATCTGCATAAGCTCTGAGTAAGAGCACTTTTGGTGTGCAGAGGTCAAAGAAGGATACCTGTGGAGGTCATTCGCGCTTCGTTGTTGCTTAGGGGTTGAGATACTTCCCCCATCAGTGGTATCAGAGCATTTGGGCATCTTGGAGGTATCACATACAAGCAAGAAGACCTCTTGGAGTTGGTGGTTGAAGATTTGCATCAACAAAAGCTTCTTGGAGGTAGCTCATATCAAGGGGGAGCTATTCTACTCAAAGTTTCAAGAGCACAAGGTGTCCATCTAAGGAAAGCTTTGGATTGAGGTAACCTCAGAGCGTCATTTTCATTTTACACACATTGGAGCATTATCCAAGGGCTAGGTCAAGTATCAAAGACTAGATATGGGAGACTTCAACACTCAAATTGAAAAGCTAGACAAAGGGAACTATCAACCATGGAGATTTAGGGTCTCCAACTATCTTATGGGCAAGGGCCTTTGGGGGTTGATTAGTGGAAGTGAACCAAGACCTAGGTTGGATGAGAATCCAACCAATGACCAGAGAAGGGCCTTTAGGGAATGGAATGAAAGAGACAAGAGGGTTATCTTTATTCTTTCCCAACACATTAGCAATAGCATGATCGGCCATATCCAAGACTTGGATTCAAGCATGAAGGTATGGGAGACACTTGAAAGGCTTTATTCAACAAGCACCAAAGCAAGGAAGATCTAGCTCAAGAATGAGCTCAACAGCCTTAGGAAGAGCTCAGGGAGTAGCATAAATGACTACATACTTAAGGTCAAGGAGTTATCAGATGCATTGGGATCCATTGGAAGCCACGTAGATGATGACGATCTTGTGGCTTATACTCTCAATGGTTTGAGAGATGATGAGAAGTGGAAACCCTTTACCACTTCAGTTTATGTAAGGGATAATCTTCCCGATTTTGAGCAATTGGTTGCTCTTATGGTCACCGAAGAAATGAACATAGGTGGAAGTTCAACTAAAAGCAAGGATGCACAAGTTTTCTATGCAGGTAATCAAAGGGGCAAAGGAAGACAAGGACAAGGAAGGGGAAAAGGAAGGTTTGGAGGAAGGCAAGGCCACTCAAGCAATCAAGGACATGACCAAGGCATCTCATCACAAAGAGGGAGAGGAAGAACAAGAGGAAGAGGAGGACGACATCAACAAAACAGGAATCAAGATGGCGAAGGATGTTACATATGTGGCAAGTTTGGCCACTATGCTAGAGATTGCTACCAAGGAGGAAACCAAAGGAGCTATAATCAAGGTTCTTCATACAAAGGCCAAGGTAATTATGCTTCTACAAGTTCAGAAAATGACAATCTCTTGATGATGCACATGAATGGGAATTCAAGCAAAGTAGATAACACTTGGTATATTGATAGTGGATGTAGCAACCATATGAATTGCAATTCTTCTTGGTTTACTAATCTACATGTTCCCAAAGGTAAAGGACATGTAGAACAGGTGATGATACAGCCCATGAGATCTCCCATGTTGGAGATGTAGCTTTGGATGACAAGGAGGAAGGAAGATGTCTCAAGGATGTTTTGCATGTACCTACCATCACAAAGAACTTGGTGTCCGTTGGGCAAATGGTTGAAAGAGGCTATCAAGTAAGGTTCAACAAAGGTGGATGCTTTGTGGAGAACCCTAAGCAAGGTTACAAGGTCATAGCGAGAGGAAAGAAGCAAGGGAGACTCTTCACTTTGGAGGTAAATTCTCATTCCACTCAACATGTCTACTTCACATATGGAAACAAGAGGATTTCGGAATTGGACTTGTGGCACAAGAGGATAGGTCACATCAACATACAAAGAATGAAGGAAATGCAATTCAAGAGGCTGGTTGAAGGTCTTCCCAACTTCCAAGGACAAGATATGAAGCATTTATGTGAATCTTGTCAACTAGGGAAGCAAGCGAGACTTCCATTCAAGAAGAGTGGCTACATAAGCCCGCATCCATTGGAGTTGATACATACAGATGTGTGGGGGCCAACCAAAGAGCAATCCATTGGAGGTAACAAGTACTTTGTCACTTTTATAGATGATTCCACAAGGATGGTTTGGGTTTATTTCATCAAAAAAAAATCAGATGTGTTTACATGTTTCAAAGCATTCAAGGCAATGGTAGAAAAGGAAACAGGTACATATATCAAGAAGCTAAGGTCCGATGGAGGGGGAGAATATTTCTCCAATGAGTTTTCTGATTTTTTTATGGATCAAGGCATCAAGAGGCAAGTAACATGCAGGTACACACCCCAACAAAATGGAGTAGCAGAGAGAAAGAATAGATACATTGCCGAGATCGCTAGAACAATGCTTAATGAGATGAATGTACCTAACATGTTTTGGAGTGATGCAGCAAGTACCGCCGTGTATCTTATGAATAGGGCTCCTACCTCAGGGATCCATGGCTTGACACCATATCAAGCCTATTATGGTTAGAAACCTGATCTTTCCCACTTGAAGATATTTGGATGTACTTGTTATGTACATGTGCCAAGTGAATTGAGGCACAAGCTACAACCAAAGGCAGAAAAGTGTGTGTTTATAGGATATTCAAATGATCATAAAGGTTACAGGTGCTTCAACCCAAACACAAAGGACTCTAAGATCCATAAGACAAGGGTGTCCCTTAGCTCCCCTCCTTTTTTCCATCACTAGTGATTTCTTAGGTTGGTTGGTTAGATAGTGTATGAATAATGGCAAAATCCAAGGTATAGAGATCCTGAAACCCCCCCCCCTCTCAACTTAGATTACAAATGTTTGTTGATGATACTAACATGATTACTAAAGCTACTGATGATTTTGTTGAAATTTTCTTAATCTTTTTTAGTTCTTTTTCCCTATTAGTGGTTCTATAGTTAACCATCAAAAGACTGCCTTTTATACTTCGAGTAACCTCACTCCCCAATGTATCCTCATCAATAAATGTGAAACATATTTAGACTGTTGGTATACCTATGGGGTTTGGTGTCACTTATGTTCAAAGATGGGATTGGGTGCTAAATAAATTCATAATAAAATATTTAAGTGGATGTGTTTGCAACATAATCTTTCTCACATAATTTTTGTCTTAAACCATTACATTATGCCTTCATTGATTTATTTTTTATCCTTTTAGAAACCTAGAAAAAGCAAATGTTGGAGGTTGTTTCTTTAGCCATAAGATTTTTGTGGGGTCGATCAACTGACAATACCAAAACTCCGAAGGTAGATTGGACCATATGCTCTATGAAAAAAGAGGAATGTGGGTTGTACATTCTCTGCCCATCAGGAATGGCCACTCTCATGACTGCCAAATGGATATTGAGATCTACTTCATCTACTAATTTCTAGGCTTCTCTAATCAAGAAAAAATGCTACAATTTTTATATCAAAGAGTATAAAGCTTGGAAGAACCTTACTTTTTGGGATATTATCACTTCTCCTTATGATTTTGTTCCCACACGTAGCAGACTCATAACCAAGATGTGAAATACAGGTTTTGTAGCATTTGGGCTTTCCCCTTCTCCACCAAGCTCTCTACCCTTCAGTGGTGTATCCTTCATAGAGGGGTCTGGACTGAGAGCAAAGCAAGGAAGCTTCATATTGATATAGGCAATTGCTCATTTTGTGGTAGTGTGGCGGATCTTTCCCACCTTTTTAATGAATGTTGACATGCTCATAAATTCTGGAAAATCTTGGATAGAGACTGCAACACAAGTGGAATTCCCAAACTTGGATGTCAAGAGCCTCTTGGGAGTGTGTTTTAGAATGGATATCCATCTGTGGCATATTTAGAGATCCATCCTCGTGTGGAGTATTTGGTCTAGCAGAAACCAAAAAGTTTTCAAGTCTTGGTAAGAAGGACTCCTCCTGAAAAAAAAAAAAAAAACAGTACGATTCCTCATTATGTATTTTCTGGGTTAATTTTCTGGCACTTTGGGGCTGCGCTGAAACATCGTCCAGACCGCAGTCAAAGATTGTGAATGCTTACTTCAGAATTTTACACATGCACGTGTTCCAACAGTTAGGGCGCTTTTTGCTGACCATCTGCCTTCGACTGTTTCGGGAATCGGATCCCCGCTAGAGGTTTCTCCGCCATTTATGAATGGGCACAGATTACGAATGCAGTTGTGTTGTGTCCTTGACATGAAACCTACGTGCCTCTTGTGTTGTTGCTGCATTATTCTTCTTGAGCTGAATCCTTTGCTGCAATGCTCAATACTCCTTTTCTAACACTGGTTTTGAACTATGCTGCAGATCTGAAACTTCGTTTTCCAAGAAGTTATGTCAGCTTCAGAGCCTTTTTCGAAAGCAGAAAAGCATGAACTCCTCAACTCCATGTCTATTGACGACAAACGAAGTTCAGGGCCAGTCTCACCAAAAGCTACTGCACCGATTTTTCACAGCAAGCATGGAAAAACTAGTTTCTCGGCCTATGATGCTGTCAAGTTGGATATACCTTCTCATTCTGGAACGCCATGGGGGCGGAAGAAAGGCATATATTTCGCCGAATCATGTACTCCGTTAATAAGCACGGATGACTTCAAAAGAGCTCTATTGATATCACCATGACTTTGTAGTTATTTCATCTAAATCTAACGATGTCATTCATTGCAAGAAAAAACTTCTCTAATTCTAGCATTTCTGTCTGATATTCATTCCTTGAAAAGTGAGGGGATCTTGAAAGTTGAAAGCCTTCAATTTCGTCATGAGAGGCCTCTACGCATAACGCACATAAATACTTTAGCTTATAAATTTCAATCCGTCATCCGTGACAACTTCTGCGTTATCGTTCCTGTTTCTTGTAAACTTTCTATCAATCAATAATGAATGATGCTGCCTTTTTGTATAGGTGGCGCTGAAGACAGAGGCACACGGGGCTCATTGTTGAATACTGGTAGGGAAGCATGCATGGATCGTAAGGATCCAAATGATGAGTGCGAAGAAGTGAGTTTCACGGTCTCTCGCAGCTCCTTAGTATCAATAACGTTTTTCAAGAATTGCCTCCTCTTTACTCTCTGGCGCCAATGTCTATATACAGGAGCCTTCCACGCTAGTGACAGTAACGGCTGCAGAATCAATCCAAGAATGCAAAAATAAATTAAAGCAGATAGTCGAAGAGTATTTCTTAACTGGCAATATCTCTCAGGCTACGGCAAGTCTTCGGGACCTCGCGTCTCCAACCTATGATTACTATTTTGTGAAGAAGCTTATATCCATGGCACTAGATAGACATGATGGAGAGAAGGAAAATGCTGCCGCTCTATTATCTTCAATTCATGCAGATGTTATTGATCCGCAACAGATGTTGAAAGGTTACGAGAGATTGGTTGAGT
This sequence comes from Ceratopteris richardii, assembly GCA_020310875.1. Taxonomy (NCBI): domain Eukaryota; kingdom Viridiplantae; phylum Streptophyta; class Polypodiopsida; order Polypodiales; family Pteridaceae; genus Ceratopteris; species Ceratopteris richardii. The sequence continues at coordinate 39,119,125 of CM035442.1, read as the reverse complement.
CTGCTGACAGCTTGTCGACATCTATACCTGACGCATTAGAGATTTTGGCACTTTTTGTTGCACGGGCTATTGCTGATGGCATTTTGCCACGATCCTCTCTTCAAAATATTGTGAAAAGCTTGCCCGAAGGGGCAAAGGGACATGATGTCATTTCTTTAGCAGATAAACTTTATTTGTCTCCTCCATTTCATGCTGACATTGTTGAGCGCAGATGGGGTAGACCTACACGTACAATAGATGAGCACATGAAAAATAAAATCTCTGCACTGTTGAATGAATACCTTGAAAATAAAGATAAAATTGAAGCCTGTCGATGTATCAGAGAGTTGAATGTTCCCTTCTTCCATCACGAGATAGTTGAGAGGATTTTAATATTGGTCATGAAGAACAGGAAATTAGAGTCCTTACTGCTCACACTCCTCAAGGAAGCAACAGATGAAGGACTTATCACATCAAGTGAAGTATTGAAGGGTTTTACTCGTCTTGCAGGTGCTATTGATGATTTAGCAGATATAGTCCATGCACGAGAAGTTTTTGCTCATTTAGTCTCTACAGCCATCGAGGATGGATATTTGACCAGTCCATACACTATAATTTTGCAATGTTCAAAACCCGATGAAGATAGAACTAAGGATATGGTTACAGAAATGGATCAGATTTCTCTTTTCAAACAGAAGGTGACAGCCATTATTCAGGAGTATTTTCTTTCTGATGACATTTCTGAGGTTATAAGAAGTTTGGAAGAGCTATCCTCCCCTCATTTGAATGCAGTTTTTGTGAAAAGAGTGGTGACACTGGCTATGGATAGGAAAAATCGAGAGAAGGAAATGGCTTCTGTGCTTCTTTCTTCACTTTGTGGAAAGGTTATTTCATCAGAGGATGTCGCAAAATCTTTTGTAAATATGTTGGAAACGGCCGAAGATACTGCTTTGGATATTCCTGATGCTGCAAATGAACTTGCTTTCTTTCTGGCTAGAACTGTGGTGGATGCTATATTAGTTCCCGTTCATCTGGACGAGATAAAAGAGCAGCTCAAGCCAGACTCTTTGGGTACTGACGTTGTCAATTCTGCAAGGTCTTTATTGGCAGCTAGACATGCAGGTGAGCGTATACTGAGATGTTGGGGTGGTGGCTCTGGGTGGGTGATGGATGATGTTAAAGAGAAAATTGTTAGGCTCTTGGAAGAATTTGAAGCAGTTGGAGATGTTACTGAAGCTTGTCGGTGCATTCGGGAGATTGACATGTCATTTTTTCATCATGAAGTGGTAAAGAAGGCTCTTGTAATGGCAATGGAAAAGCAGAATGATAATCTTCTTGATTTGTTGCACGAGTGTTCTGATCAGGGCTTGATCACTGTTGATCAAATGACCAAGGGATTTAAGAGAGTGGCAGACAGCATTGATGACTTGGTTCTTGACATACCAAATGCCAAAGAGAAGTTCATGCAATATGTTCAGAAGGCGAAGAGTTACGGCTGGTTCAATCAAGACTGGCCGATGTGAATAATCCACATGGGGTTCTAAATCTAGTCTCTATTAGTCATAAACATTCAAAACAATGGGTTTATAGAATCAAAGATACGGATGTATAGATAGTGTTTGATATAGGTGCTGGATCTGAGACTGCAGTAAAATACTTTGTAAAGACTTCAATTAGAGAAATCAGTATTTTTTCCAACAGAAGGTTAGCTCTTACATTGGGTCCGCAGCAGAACTTCTACAAGTTTCCTCATTCTGGTGATTCCGTCACGTGGATATCCTCAGAATTGATGATAATATGTAGAATACTGGGACCTAACCTCTTTACTGTATGTGCTTCCGCTAGTTTTTACAGGACATGCTCAGTATAATTGTGATGCAAGCCACGTTTAAGGCAGATGTTACAGTAGAAATGTTAAATGGGTTGCTGAATGAAATTTCATCCTCACTTTATTTTAGGTCATTGACAACAAATACATTTTACAATAGGAAAAGAAAACCTGTATTCCTGTCGATATTGTCTTTCCATATCAACAGTCAAGCTTCTCCCCTGTATTTCATTAGGACAACTCATCCCTTGCTCCGTTACATGAGTTGTTAGTTCTGAAATGTTATGCGCGGTTTTCATGTGCTCGTCGGCATGTTATCATGGAAATTGGAATACTACAACTTAAATTTTTTTTCCTTTTCCAAGTAACGAGAATATTATCTTAAAACAAGGTACAAAGCATGCCCAAAAGGGAGGGAGACCCGTACTGTACGCTCTCTATCAACAGGAAAGCGGAGAGGCAGAGACGTTACCAACTGGCAAGAGGCGTCCATCTGATAAGGGCAACATCAATAAGAGTTGTTATAAAATTGAATTTTGAGCATTTAATAAGGAAATTGTCCTAAATCATAATCATTGCACGTCTCGAACCAATCGACAAATTTCATATTTCAGGTAATTGATAATAGCATTCTCTTTCTTCAAGTTCATAGAGAGCCTGATTCAGCTGAGGTCTATTGTTAGAGAATTGACTGAAACGGTTGCAGATCTGTAACATCAGTCATTTTATCCATTTCCATCAACTCTATTGGGATGGAATAATTACTGCCTCAATCAAATATATCTCTTTTATGAGTATCTTTGTAGCACCTAACTCATCCTTTGTTTGGACTAGCAAGGTTTGAATTCTTTCAAGAATCAGTTGTTTAGCCGCCTTGATTTGTTAAGCCGCCTGCACACAAACTTTTCAGGCAGCAAATCCAATGATATATGTTAGCCCCTTCAAAATCTGGATATAAGTGCTTTTACTTTTGTAAATTGTAACTAGTTATTAAAGTTAAAGTTAATCATGTATCCAACCGTTTGCATTCATGAAGGAACAGCTTTTTCCAATTGAAAGTAACAGGGATAAATATCCAACCTATTGCATTAATGTAATGGCTTTGGATAGTCTAAACCAATTGTAATCAATTGTGACCTTGTCTAACCCCTGCTTTGTGAGATACGGAGGGTCCCGTGGGTACTATGCCCATTCATATGTACAGTTGTTCTTTCAAAGTTAAAATTCGGGGCAGTAGACACTTGTCGAATCTCCATTTAAAAAAAAAGTAAGAGGGATAAATATCATAAAAGTCTTTATGTAGAACTTTCTTGTGCTTCTTTGCTTACCTACAAGTTATGAGTAAGTGTCAGATATTTTGACTTAGGCTACAAAAATGACATTGACAATTAGAGTTTCCCTTGTTTATTTTTAATCATTTATCTATTGTTATTTTAAAGAAAAAAAATTTGATACCTATCAGAATTGCTTTCTAGATAGCTAGTCAATTGAAGTATTCATATAATTCCATATTTGGAATATAAGGTTAAATGTTAACAAATCTATGTTTTTATTATTTACCCATCTATTGAAATTTCCACGTTTCATTGAATTTAAAACACAGTTTGAATGAAGATTCAATATTATGATTTCCTTTAGTTATTCAACCCAAAGGATGAGAGTTCCTTGATTTCATGCAAATTTGTTTCTTTTTAGTCTCCTCTTGGTGTAGATTAAAGTGGATCACATTTGGAAGATGTTTTTTTTGCTTGGGCTCCTCCACATCTCAGAGTTGTTGCGATGTGATTAAAGCCACCAAAGAACCTCGCTTAAAGTTTAAGAAAGAGGTGTCTAGAATTAGATCAGATAGAAGATATAGGTATTTGAGGATTGCTTACGTGGAAATGGAATTGAACAGTGGGAGTTTCAACCTCCAATGTCAGGTGTCCAAGCATGGAAGAAGAAGAAGTCAATTGTTAGAACTTGAAGTTCATCTTTGGATAACGGTGGGTCAGAAAGGTGGATAAGCCTATCAAAGAAATGTGTAAATCCTTAGAAGAAGCAAAATAAGAAATCATCTAGTGATGACTAAGGGCAATGGTCCTCACTATAATTTGAAATGCAAAAACTAAGAGTTCATTGTGGACCACTTTGAAATCATTTTTGCTTGCTCATGCATCAATGTGGAACAAAAGATTGTCATTATGGTGCGTATTGCCCATTCTAGACATAAAGCAGTGAGAGTCATGACTCACAACTCACCATCTTGAGAATTCTTGGTGGTACCCTCAATAAATCAAAGATTGAGGTTGTAATTGAGTTTGTAGCAACTAACAAAAGTCCAAGTTCGGATGGCCTTTCTAGTGAATGATTCAAGGCCTTCAAGAACTTGGTCTCATCTCCTCTTCTTTTGGCTTGGAATGAAGCTATTAGTTCATAGCCTCCCTCTCCATCATTCTTTGAATGAAGGCATTATCAATTTGATACACAAAAGAGATGACAAAGATTAAAAAAATTAAAATTCAGAAGACGATCACTATGCTCCAAATAACATTATGCCAGAGCTCTTGCCAATAGACGCATCGGACTTCTTCACAAGTGGCTCTACAAAAATGAAAAAGCTTTTATCAATGGGAGGCCCATATTGAAGTCAATATAAATATCTTGGAGGTTTTGCAATTTATCCAAGAGTTGAAGCAACAAAGCTACTAGACTTCATGAAGCATAAAGATAGTGGGATGCTTGCCATTTTACAATATGTTTTTACAATGTCAAGCATGAAACTAGAAAAACTTAAATAGAATGAGATGTTGTATTGATTGTTAATACTGCTTTACAAATTTATATGATATATGGTGTTGAATCTTTCTTTGACCTATCTAAATATACTCTTCCTTTTAACAATTATATTTCTCTCAATTTTGGTGGAGTATCCACCCCATAGTTTTACATGTACCTTCCAAGCACTATATGAGATGTTGGCGCACTAACCTTTTCACAAGTACCTCTTGCTCATCTTTCTCATGAGAGAGTTTTCCTTTACACACGTTGTCACACCCATTGATAAGTGATCCTAGCTACCAAGCACAAGTCTAATCAAGTGGTGGATTGACCTAACATGCTACATATGTCAAACCGAGGCTACATATGCTACATACGCTACATATGTCAAGAGTGTAGAATCATGTGCACGTATGATTGTTAATACATGAAATTTGAAAGAAGCATGCAAAGTAGGTAAACATACACACAATCACCTCTCACACAATAGATCGTGAATTTGGACACACCCCCTCTTAAACTCTGTTGTCCTTGATTATTGGTGTTGTCACCTTGTTCTTCAATAGATGGTCTATTCACATTGACTAATAGCTACTATGTATATTAACATTAATTCTTGCCATTGTTGTAGCTATACTGGATCATGCAGAGCCACCATGTTTGATGCAAAAAAGTGAAGCTCATGTGCAACCAAGTGGGCATTGCTCTTTGTAGTCATCTTCAATAAAATTTTTGAATCTTGCTCAAAAAAAACTGCCAAGAATGCTTCTTTGAAAGTCTATAAGTATTGCTTTGGCAAAAATGCTCTACTAGGGATTACATATAAATAAAAAGGAGTGTTTCCGTCCCATGTGAGATACTAATGAAGTATTGATTTGGCAAAAATGCTCCACTAGGGATTACATATAAATAAAAAGGAGTGTTTCCGTCCCATGTGAGATACTAATGAATTCAAGACATGAATATCTAGAGTGCTTTACAACTTTCAAAACTATGAGAATCAATGCCAAAACTTTTTTTATCATCTTCATTGCTATATCTAGAATAATTCACTTCAATTTTTAATCAATAATTGATAGTCTAGATCATATAATCTTCTATTGGGAGGTGACTTTCCATGGACTAGGTAACGTAGGACAATTGATCCATCTTTTTGGATTTTTACCCTTTCTTTGCAATTCCCAAAACTAAGGCCAATTTGGTTGATGTGGCACCATTAGGGGAAAAAATGAACCCTACATGGGCCTTGTAAGGATCCCTAATTTTTAGGGATTAAGCTTAATTATGTTCTTGTTTAAAGGGACAAAGTGCATTTAATAGGGCACTTTTTAGTAGGCTGGAGTAGGCTTTTTTTTAGGCTTCAATAGGCCTCTCTCTTTCTTATTCTAGAGAGAGAGAAAGAGAATCTACTTTCCACATCATCAAACTCGTACATGTATTTGAATAAAAAAATGAATTTTTTTAAAAAGTCTCATTTTCAGTGTATATTAACTCAAAAGAGCCTATTTTTTAATATATATGTCAGAAGTCACTTTTTTGGGCCCATTTTCTTAGGTTTCTTTTAGAAAAAGTATAATTTTCAAACTCCCTCCAAAAGTAAGTACCACATCATCAAATCCGTGACTATGCTTCCCCCAAAAAATGAATTTTTTCAAATTTTATCATTTTCAGCCATACTCAGTGGAAAAATACACTTTAACCCATACACATACAAGAAAACACATTTTTTGAGCAAAACCTATGCTTTAGACTCCCTTCCAACCGGTTTTTCATCTTTGTTTTTGATATTGTTGGTCATTAGCAAAGATGGTGTTGACATGTATCACAAACTTCACAGTAGAACGTCCTCATGCTCCTGCATCAACAAGTATCCATGTTCGTGTGCCTAGAGAGTTTGCTCCAAATACACGATGCAACAATGATGCCAATTCTCAAAATGAACGTCGTGCAGCTGGAGAAAAAAGTATTGATCTTTGGGCTCATGGTTCACTCTATCCTCTTGATCCAATATCTTCTTACCATCCAACATTCCATAACCTCTCAACTTTACTTCAGTTCATTGGTGCGGGTGAAGCTGGACTATTAGGTTACTGCAAGAGATTATCTACACATTCACTTGCTACTGCTAAGTATTGGTTCCAACAACATCACATCCATCATATGAGGGTGGTCACTTTAGAAAGCACAATCATATCTTTACAAAAACAACTTGCAGATTTGGAACAGGATACTGAAGCAAAACAAAGCACAATTTCAAAGTTAACTGCCAATCTCCAGCAGCTGAAAGAGACTCCACTTGGTATGAGACATAGGAAAAGATCATTGTCATCCTTTGAAGCTCTTTCAAAAGGTGGTGGAGCACGCAAACGACGTATATATGCAACAAGGTGAGTGTTTGTTTTACTTTTATATGTTTTAATGAAGATTTGTAATGGAATATTTCATTGTGTAGGTCGTTTATTGAAGACATAACTGCTTTATCAACAACACAAGACCAATTCAAGCTGATGAATAGCTGTATAAACACCAAAGAAATCACTTCTGCTTTAGACTCACGCATAGGAAAGTGTATTAGAGTTGTTGTTGAAGCTGAGTTTTCAAAGAAGTTAAAAAATCTTATCACAGTGCAAGATGTGCAGGCAATATGTGACGAAGCAGGCATCAGTAGAAATGGGTATACTGCAATTTACACCCTTCTCAGGCAAGCCTTACAATCACAAGGTATTTCTCAAAGTATATTTCCATGCCCATATAAATTGTCTATCAACAAAAAAACTTCAAATGAGGATGTGACTCGTACTATTGGACAATATTTATTCATAGAAGAAACTATGCCTGCCTCTATTTATCATCCAAATATTCCCAAGAAGCAATCAAAAATCCTATCTACACAAGGATTTACTTACACTAAATTCAACAATATATTTGTGGATCTTCAGAAGCTTCAACAAGCAATGGTTCACTTTTATAGTTCAACAATCAAAGGTACCCCTACTACATTTTATTTGGTGTTGAAGTTCTATTGCATTCAAGTGTCATATTAAGATAATGTTTTCTCTTTTGTGCAGACTGTAATGTTAAGTTAAAGTTCATACTGAAGCTTGATGAGTGTCAAATCATAAAGGGTCGGCGACTAGAAAGGTTGAGTGTGACGCTAATGAACGAAATTATGGACCATGCAATGAGTGATGAAACTTTAGGAGGGAGGGACCATTTGACTTACAGTGTGCAATCAGAGAGAGATATCTGGTGGTTAGGTGCTATAGAAGTTCCCAAAGAAACAAATAATGTTATTTCATGGATTTTTAGTAGGACTCCGTGGATTACGGAAGTAATCTCTTCTCAAATACATGGGCAAAAGCTTTTTGTAGATGATATAGGTGATTTTGATGTAGAATGGCATTTGGGTGGAGACCTTAAGAGTATAAAATGCATGTTAGGTTGTAAACAAGGAGCATCTTCTCTCTATCCTTGCCCATATTGTACACAAGGTTACAAAGGATCTAAGAGACAGTCTAAACATGCAAGGGCATTGACGAGAGTTGATGACTCTGAAGAAATTGATGAAACAGACTCATTGAATCACAGGGAATGGGAGATATCACTTTTGAGGTGTCCAATGTTACAGGAACTGACTCGTGATAAAATAAGCAATGATTGGAACCCCATTATCCCATTTCCATTAGTCAATGTTCACTTTTGTACTTTGCATGCATTCATGAGGATCTTTGATAGGCTTTTGAAGCTCCATGTTGAATATGCATTTGCAATGAAACCACTAGAGAGGTCTACAATAGCAATCCAGAAAATAGAAGATCTTTTGAATTCTATAGGTTGTCATGGTGGCCACGTATCTTTAGTTGTTAAGAAGTATGGTGAGTCTCAAGAGATTTTACAACAAGTTTCAATGACTGGGAAGAAGGCACGACGTTTCTTTAAAAAAGATGTGAATAGTCAAGATGATGGGAAATGGGAGCTTTGGAAGGACCTCTGTTCAATTACAACTGACAATGATAGTCAGGTTGATCTCATTAACAAGCGAAAGAAGGTTTGGTCATCGTTCGATCAATTGTTACATTTGATGTGTTTGGCTTCCACTAATGCTTCACAACGAGAATTATTCCAAGTGACTTTGAAGGAGTTTACACAGTCATTCATCTTATCTTGGGGAGAAAGCAACATTACACATTACATAGTAAGTTTCGCTTACATTTTTTTATTTGGTCTTAAACACTATGTGTATATCTTATTGACCAGATCATAGCATATTCTTTTTGCACATGGAGCATATTTTATGAATCGATATGGGTCACTGGACATTTTTAGTACACAAGGAATGGAGAAGTCACATTACAGGGCTAGAGGTGTTTACTTTAAAAACACTCGTCATGGGGGTGGTCTACTCCAATCAAACTATTTAGAAGAAATGTTCAATTGGTTCTTTCGTGCGACATTTGCTAGAAAATATGTAATGGAAAAGGCATGTGAGTCACAACTAGCAAAGATTACACGAAAGCTACAACATGATATTGCAAGAGAGAAGTGGATGTCATCGTCAGGACCCGAACATCATGCCCAATGGCGTGCACAAAGAGTCCGCGACGGTTCTGCTTGGAAATAATTTCCAAACTCTTAAAATGCATTATACTTTTCAAGGTTTTTATAACCCCTTTCACTTCAAATAAAATTCTACTATTTTTGTGAATATACTTTTAATGTCTTAAAACTAATTTTTATCCATTTAAATGTGAACAGGACAATTCTTAAGTGAAAGCCTATAAATAGAGGTGTCCTTCCTCATTTTACCACTTTACAACCTAAGAGAATGGCACGCACAAAGCAGACTGCTAGGAAGGATCATGTCGTCTACCCTAGCCATGTGCAAGGTACTCAGCGCCCAACATGGATGACACCCCACAAGAAGCGACGAACCACAAGCCACTCTTCCAGACGAAACTCGGGTGCAGGGACACAGTCCGGTAGCATTGCATCGCAGGGGGATGAAGGTTCACCAGAGAGAGATGTATCCCAAGAAATAAATTATTCCCCTTCTGCATCTCATGATGAGCCCCCAATCAGGACACCAATGAAGGCAAGGCCCAAACAACGAGGACATAGACGAGTTGTGATTGAGACATCAAATTTATCATGTTCCTCAGATGAAGAAACTATAAATGAGCCACCATGGAACAATGATGATATCCCCGTGAACCATCGAGTAACACAAGGAGGCAAGACACTCCCCCCAGGACAAGGACAAAGACCAACCGATGAAGAAAGAGAGCAAGGTCGGGCAGAGGAAGTAAATGATGAGGCAGGACCATCTAGGCGTCCTCCAAGAAGAAAGAAGAACTATCAACCACGTCGTAGACCACAACGACCACAACCCAACATCCCCCCAAATGCAAGAGCACCACAAAGGTGCAGAAAGCAAACCAGAGCCTTTGCGGAGATTCGACACTATCAAAAGTCTGTGGAGCTTCTGATTCCACGAAGGTCATTTGCAAGAGTTGTGAAGGAAGAGATCCAACGCTATTGCGCTGGACTTCGTATCCAAGGGATAGCCATTGAAGCTCTCCAAGAAGCTGCAGAGGCGTATCTCATATCAATGTTGGAGGACTCTAACCTATGTGCCATCCATGCAAAGAGAGTGACAATACAACCTAAAGATTTGCAGCTAGCTAGGAGAATTAGAGGGAATAACCATTAACCATAATTTGTACTCCCTTGTTTGGATAACCTTTTGTATATCCCATACGATGAATATTTTGTAAAACCCAAATGATGAATATAATCTTTTTCTTCTCATATTTGCTCTCCCAAATGTTTATCTCTTAGTGTACATGTTTTGAAGTTTATTTCTCCTATGTTTGTAGGTGTGTTTTTCCAGTACATCTTTGAAGTGTTTTTCATAGTTGTATCATTCTTTTTTCTGTACTTGTTGTAAGTGGTAATGCTATTTAATGCATTTCATGGCCAAGAAATGCCAAAAAAAGGCCTGCCACAGAAACGCGGGGATGGGCCCTGCAAAAGTTTTGCAGGGCCTATCCCCGCGTTTCTGTGGAAGGCCTTTTTTTGGCATTTCCAAGCCATGAAAACCCATGCCATGCACATGGGGGCATATTATTGGCCTTGGCTAGAGTGCACTGCATGCTAAACCCCTGACCAATAGCTAAGCAATGTTTATGAACATACATGCACTGATTTACTGCTGCATGCTTATATGCACCCAGAGGAGTCTTAATTTTCTCTAATTATTGCATATAAGAAGAGTGTTCCACATTTCCCCAAGTGAAGGTGCTAATTGAGAAGATAGACTTGCAATACAGGTAACCTAGTGCATAGGATGGCCTAGGAATGCAAAAAAAAGGCCTGCCACAGAAACGCGGGGATGGGCCCTGCAAAAGTTTTGCAGGGCCCATCCCCGCGTTTCTGTGGCAGGCCTTTTTTTTGCATTCCTTAGCCATTCCATGCATTTTGGGCAACACAAATTACAAGAAACAATGGAAAAAGACTGATTAAACTGTGTAAAAGTTATGAGATTGTCAAACCATAAAGATATAATAGATTGGATGCACATGGAAATTGGAAAAACAAAACATTGGTATTATAAAGTTTTTACAATTGGCTCTTGGCCTTGAGCCTCTCCACTACATTCTTTCTTCTCTGAAAAGATAGAGGCAATTGGTAAGTCAAAACTGATTGGGATATTAATTGAGGGTCTGTCAATCCAAGACCCAAAGCTATTCCTATTTGACCTAATATTTTTCCTCTAAAGTTAACTCCTAGGGTAGTAAGGACAAGGGACTTCCTAACTAGAAATATAAAATTGGTCCCTTGCATTATTGTAGATAGGCACAAAACTTTACTCAAGGCCTTCTACACCAAGTCATGAAGTGTCCTTGAGGGGAAAAGTCCTTGTGGATTATTACAAAATCTTCCTTTGGCAATTTTCCAATGTACTGTGCCAAGGAAGAGCCATGGCCCCGGGAAACACGGTCACCACCACTCCTTGCTGCAAATTTATCCACTTCAATTGTTTCCTGCACATAGACAATCATAAAATTAAATAGATACATCTTGTATAAATATGAGACATTATCAGGTTGCAAAAGAACTATGACAATGAGAGCTATGTTCCATCTTTGCTCCAATCTACAAGGACTTTCATTTTGTATTCCATTCTTCTGCCCACCTGTAATCAATTTGCAACAAATTGAAGTCATTAAAGTAAAATAAACAATAACAAAAAGATTACTTTAACAAAAACATGAAACATTTCTCACCTTATGTCCTTGAATTTTGAAGATGGATTGAGTTAGTCCTTCAAACCCCATAATCATCAAGTGTTCTCTCAGATTAGCCAAGGTCCAATGATTATTCACTAAAATAGTTTCTGTTTCATTGTTGGGCAATCTAAGCTTTATTTCAAATGAATGCAAAGATCCCTCTGAACTTTGAAATGGTATCCATTTGCCAAGTTTGCACATCCAACGATCATAGTAGAATCTGATGTATAATGAAGTACGTTGTTTCAAATATCGAAATGCTATACCTGTTCCACCTATTTTACAGAGATATTTATCACCTTTTGCAATTCCTTCCATCAAACCCCAATTTTCACCAAGAAGACTTTTGACTTGCTCATATGTGATATCTTTACACATGAACATGGTGGAAGTCTCTTGGAATGAGAATCCTTGGAATAAATATACAAAACAATGAATGGGAAAAGACCAGTGCAAACCTACAGACCTAGACACTTTTGTGAATTTTAAAGAGTTATGTATATCCATTACCATCTTTTGCTTCAAAGATGATACGGACCATATATTAGGTTTTGGCCACTCCAAGCTAAGAAGAGAATGTACTTCAATTCTCTCTAACCTTCCAAAACCATTCATTGTAGAGGGTACAACATATCTATGTGTGTAAAAGAAAAATCTATCATGTTAAAGTTGAGCAGGAGATATATTTGGAAAGACTAGTGCACCAACATCTGCATGCAATGCCTGGAAAGTACCTATAAGACTATGAAGTGGTTGCTCTTCCACCAAAGTAGAAGGAAATACATCTGAAACAAACAAAAACATATCTAAATAGTTCAGAAATATATCCGACACAAGAAAACATAAAATATTGTAGAGTAATACTTACAGTTCACAGGATATCTCATACTACTAGAGTTTTCAAGTTTCATAGTTGCCATTGTAAAAACATGTTGTACAATAGCAACCATCCCATTGTCTCTATGCTTCTTGAAGCCAAGTAACTTTCCCTTCCAATGAAGATCTAAGTTTCCACGATCTCTAACTCGATGAGGCCCAACTCTAGAGGGTTGCATGTACACCCATGCACCTTTGGAGTACTCATGTGATAGCCACTGCCCATCTGTGGCTTTGATATTGTGACATCTTAATGTGAGGATTTCATCTTTTGGTCGCCTAGAAGCTTTAGATGTTGCCATTGAAGCTAAAGGTCTTCAAGCTACAACAGTAATTCGAGATAGGAGATGCAGGTAGGTTGGAGTGTAGAAACAGGAGCTTCAATGGTGTGCTACAGAGTGAAAGTAGTGGGAAAAGATGACTTTTTGAGACCTGGGTATGAAAATGTGAGGTTTAGGAGGGAAATAACTCTTTTTTGAGTATGTTTGAAAAAACTCATTTTTTTCAGCTCAAAACATGCACGGATTTTGAATTTGGGGTCAAAAAAAGTACTTTTGACCCTAAAAAGTAATGGGGGGTCCATTTTCAGGTGTTATGATGAGTTTTTTAACTTTTCAGAAATTTTGAATTTTTGGGCCCAACTGAGTTACGAGATTCATTCTCTCTCTAGAGGAAGCTCATTAAATAAGGGAGAAATATGTCCCCTCTCCACCCTTCAGCCTAGTATTTTATAGGGCATAGACTGTGGCCACCACCCTCTTCTGATTGGTCCATCACTAATCACTCCTTAATCTAAAAGGCCCATTCAGGGTTCATTTTTTCCCCTAATGCTTCACAAAAAAGGGATTTACTTTGGAGATGATATGGAGCGTCGAGCCAATGTGGCATAAGAGTTGTATCTTTTTCTAAAATCTTTTTTCTCCATGGGGATTAGCTTGACCAAAATCTTCTTGCGAATAAGTAAATGTGTCATGTTCAAAATTCAAATCTACCTCTGGAGTCTTCTTAGTAAGGTTCTTTTTATATACCTACATGTTTGTTCCTTCATCATGCCACATGCACTTCTGGACATTGTTCTCAAATTCTTCAGTTAATCATGCAACCATTTTGAATCTTTCATGTTGCTCTAGAGAGGCTAAAAAAGGAACATTAGGCGTGTCTAACAACACATCCTCCCTTATTGGTGATGTTGCAAGGGAAGGAAAATTCAGTCATACCTCTTCCTTGAGAGCATGCATTGAATGAATAGGAGACATAATCAATTCAAGAGCTGTTAGTTGGCCGCCAGATTGGCAAATGTAAAACGAAAACGTGTAATCACACGCGCGAAAAGCGGTTACGCTTCATTTGTAAAATTTCTATTTAAAGCAATGAAAAGATACGCGAAGAGAGCGCGAGCGCGATTTTCAAAATCACCAGACTATTCGTCTGGGTGTGTCCGATTTCACTATATTTGTTGTAACTTTTGATATCTAAGTAGTTATTTCTGTGTCCAATATCTGTGCAGGATCTTGCGTTTTGTATCCATCCGCGCTTGATGTGCGTGTTCGTAGTCACGTTAACTTGGTGATTCATCTGTGTGACCGTCTTGCGTTGTTACTGTATACGATTGGAGTAATTGATTCGCTCTGTGGTTCGTTCTTTGCTACTGATGTGATTTGTTCGTTCACGCTGTTCAGTGTCCAGTGCAGAGTACTTGGTGAAAGGCTACAGGCCTGGAATTGCTAGTAATGTGTCAAGTTGTCATGTGTGAAATTTGGTGAATAAATTTGTGTAGCTGTATAATGTACTGAGATTGAATCGTGTTTGGATTGTCTCCATACTGTGGATTAGGAGTATATACCTATATTCGGTAAAGTTGAAGTATTCTATTGTTCTCAGTAGTACCACGAGGTAGTGTGTAACAGTAGAATACCTAAGTGTGTGCGGTACCTGAGTAATTGAGCTAAGACGTGACATTACATGTCTCTGACGTGGCTAAGATTTGGGAACTAAGTACAGGGCCTCTGTCTAACAGACCCCTACCACTCCCAAGAACCCACTAAGACTGGTTAAATGCCATTCTGATAGTTAGAACCAGGCGTTTAACAATTGAACATTTTAACTCTGCTAGTTAACACTAGTTAACACTGGCGCCGTCTGTGGGAAGGTGGCATCAAGATTGCCAAGTACCTGACGAAAGTACTATCTGTAGGAAAGAGGCCTTAAGATTGTCGATTACCTATAGAAAAGTTGCATCAAAAATGTTCGTTGATTTCTTGTAAGTAAAGATCTCAGAATTTCTTGAACGATCGTAAAGAAGAATAGTACGCGCAGTATATGCCGGTTACTCGATCCAGCGAAACGTATCCTAAGAATAGACAAACGTGGGTATCTAACCTGCTAAGCATGCCTCCAGGAGGCAGAAGCGCGGGAAGTACCAAACCAGTGGATAAGACAGCAAAGAACGTTTTTAGTAATTCCGATCAAATTCCGATAGAACATACTGCATTTCTGGCAGATTCCGGTACTATTTCGGCACAGTTTGTCAAAAATATAATAACTCCAGAATCCACTAGAACGCAGCCCGAAGTTAATTTGACAACATTGAGTAAAGATTCAAATTTGTTGACGAATAGGAACGCCTTAGTCAAAGACAGCAGTAAAGACGACGGAGTACTTTGCTTTGGTGAACAGTCGATATCCTCCGGTGACATTTCGGTACAAGTCATTGAGAATTTACGGTTCTCCGATAAAGAGTTACCATTTCTGGGTGAATCTTCAGCCCAGTCCCCACTATTTGGAGTAAGCCGCCCTTCACTTGACATCAAGAAGCAAGGGAAGTTGTTCGAAACCGAGATTCGAAGCATACTAAACAAGATCATCGCACCGGAAAGTGCAGAGTCCGACGATACAGATTCTTATAGTTCAGAAATTCAGCCCCGAGATACAGAAGATAGTCACAACACACTCACCATGAACGGGCAGCAGCAACAACAGTTATGTCCACCTAGGCTGCCTCCGACAGGAGTGACGTACACTAAATGTGGTGGATTCCCAGGAGATGATCTGGATGCTCATGTACGCACATTCGAGATAAGTTACGCAGTTCTCAACCATCCATCGGATCCGGCGTATAAAGCTATTGTCTTTCAATCTACATTGATCAATGAAGCAGCTAGATGGCTTACAGAATATGATATTAATCACTTCAGCACCTATGAAGCGGTACGAGATGCCTTTTTGCAGCGATTCAGGCTAAAGAAGAATCCAACCGAAATCTTTGATTATCTGCAAAACAACAGACAAAAGGTAAATCAAAGTATACAGGAGTACGCTACCCTATTCAGGACGCATCTAAGGCAGTTACTACCAGCACATGCCAACCTACCGGATGACGTTATCACTCAGTGGTTCATCAATGGCTTGACTCCACAACTTAAACAGATTATGATCATACGTTGTGTAGGGGCTATGACGCTAGATGCAGTAATCGCAATGGCTTTGTAGCTGGAAAACAAGGTTGGACGATTTACAGAAGATCTGGAGTGGTTAAAAACAAACAGAAATAGAGTGCAACACTGCCGGACACACCAGCGAAAACTGCGCATACAACGCTAAAGTACAGGGAACAGTGACTGTCAACGTAATTATACAGGAACCAGGGCAACCAGCCAATCACTATGTACCTCCGCAAATGAGAAACAACCAACAACAAGGATATCGAAATTACAGAGGACAGAGGAATAACAACTATAATGCAAACCGCTGGAAGACAGGACCACCACCGGAAAATCCCAATCTACCACCACCGCGCTGTCATTTTTGTGGTGAATTTGGTCATATTAGGAGATTCTATAAGGATGCAGCTAAGTATGATCAGAGGAAGAAGGAACGTTAGAATCCAATGGCTAACATGGTACAAATCACACCTGTGGAAACACAAGCCACTGCAGTTCAGACCCGTTCCGGCAAACAGTTGCAGCCAGGAGCAGAAATATGTGAACCAGGAATACGCGAACAACAAAGAATGTACAACAAGGCTAGTCAATGGACCACAGGAGAACCACCAGTCTTCCCATATCCTACTCTGGTAACTCAGACCTCGTTAACCAAAGAAGGAACACAACAACAGGTTCCAGCAGCAGGAACATCATCAGCAGCAGGAACATCATCAGCAGCAGGCACATTACCAACAGTAGACGCTTCATCATCAAGAGAAGCATCAACTTCAACACCGGTGGAGCATGTCAACCAATCTCAACAGGCCTGGGAAATTTTATCGAAGGCATCTATCACCCTACCTCTGGGCCAACTACTCGCATTGGTACCTGGAATTCGATAACAATTCCAACAGCAGTTCAGCCCGGTGCCTTCTTGTATTCCAGCGATAGCAAGAGTACAACCGGAACCCGAATCTACGGTCGATCATTCAGTTCCCTTGATTACAGTATGGTACAAGAATCATAAGATTATGCAGGTACTAATTGATGGAGGATCTGGTGTTAACATTGCTACTGCGGCACTATGCAAAAGGTTAGGATGGACCGAAATCAAACCAGTTCAATTCTTTGTCAGAATGGCCGATCAATCAAGAGTCAATCCCATTGGAATCGTACGAAATGTACCAATCACTTTACAAGGTACGACATTCAAGATGACCTTTGTCATACTAGATTTACCGGAATCCACTCTTGATTACAACCTTCTTTTCGGCCGACCTTGGCTGAAGCATGCGAAGGTAATACAGGACTGGTCTGCACAAGAGCTCACTTTTAAGGATGCAAATCGTAAATATGTGGTAAAACTAGATGCTATACAACCTTGCGAGTTACACGCTAGACCGTATTTTGCTGAACCAGTCCATATGCTAGATGGATTATCAGATGATGAAGAAGAAGAGTTTTTGAAAAATAACATTGACTTGATCTCCTTAGGAACTATTGATCTACAATCTGTTGTAGATAACTGGAATCCTGCAATTTGCACGGTAATGACTGTAACAGAAGAAGATAAGGAAGATACTGCTGATATAGATGATGCGCAACTGCAACAACTTTTTAAGCCAGCAGACGACACAGAGAAGCCGTGATAATTTTATGTCCCAGAAGATCAGTTGATAACTTATGATTTAGGCGATAAAGATCATCCACGTCCTGTGAAGATAAAGCAAAACTTACCGGAAACATTTCAAGCAGGCTTAATCCAGCTACTCCGAGAATTCTCCGACGTCTTTGCATTGGATTACAAAGATATGAAAGGATTGGAACCACGCATCTATCAGCACAGAGTTATGTTGAAGCCGGAAGCCAAACCAAACAAACAACTCAGCTACCGGATGAATCCAAACTATGCATCACAGGTAAAGGCAGAACTTGATAAGCTACTTAAAGTCAGATTCATCGTACCACTAGAGCATGCTGAATGGATCTCACCAATTGTTATTGTCCCTAAGAAGAATAAGCAATTGCGAATATGTGTAGATTACCAGAAACTGAACGCAGCTACAGTGCCTGATCCTTTTCCGATCCCTTTTCTTGACACAATGCTTGATAGAGTAGCAGGACATGAAATGTATTCATTCTTAGATGGGTACAGTGGATATAATCAAGTTAGAATGGTTGAACAGGATATACCGAGAACTGCATTCATTACCAACTGGGGTGTATTTGCTTGTACTGTTATGTGGTTTTGATTAAGAAATGCCCCAAGTACATTTCAAAGATGTATGCAAGAAATATTTTCTCCTTATCTCACCTCTTTTATGCAAGTTTACCTTGACGATTTTTCAATTTTTGGTAAGATGATAGCACACCTGTTCCATCTACGGTGCTGCTTTCAGAAATGCAAAGAATACAGACTCTGTTTGAACCCAAACAAATCTGTGTTTGCGGTTTCATGTGGCAAGCTACTTGGTCACATTGTATCTGCACAAGGTATACAGGTGGATCCAGATAAAATTTCAGCAGTATTAGAAGCTCCGGTACCCACTACACCGAAGGAAGTTATGCGCTTTATGGGCCAAGTAAGATGGCATGGACGACACTTACGGTGGCTTGCTCATTTGGCAATACCACTAAACAAGCTAATCACCAAAACCCCTCGACAATTTGAATGGACCCAGGAATGCCAGATAGCATTTGATCGTTTGAAGAATTTATTAACACAAGTTCCCATCTTACAACCTCCGGACTGGGATAACCCGTTTCATGTTTTCGTCGACGCTTCAGATATTGCCATTGGCAGTATTCTGATGCAACAAACAGATAAGTGGATCCGACCTGTTTATTATGCTAGCAGGAGACTTGCGCCTGCAGAGAAGAATTACTCTGTGACTGAAAGAGAATGTCTAGGGCTAGTATATTTTGTCAAAAAATTCAGACATTACTTGCTGGGCCGTAAATTCACATTTCA
>CM035442.1:39092500-39095000 GCA_020310875.1 Ceratopteris richardii | reverse complement strand
CTCAATAGAAGCAAATATGTATAACCGATTGGAATTGTGGTAAACATGGACATACCAAAGCAAAGTGCAAATTGCGACCTCCTCAGATGAAACCTATTGCGGCCCAAATGCACAACATGGAGATAGTTCACAAAGAAGTTCCTTCTCTTTGGATGAAGGAATCATAAGGGAAAAATTTAAGTACGTTGGGTGACAAAATTTCTATTAGTTCTTTACTTTCCATGCACGGTACTATTTATAATAAACTTGTTAATATTTTATATGATCATGGTAGTTCTCATGATTTTATATCATATTTGTTAGTGCAAGAACTCCAATTTAAGACGTTTTATTCCTTGTATAAAGTTAAGGTTGCATTTCAAGGAAGTTGATATAATATAACAAGAGAAGTCCATGACACTAAGACTTGTATAGGGTCATATAAAGATGCACGAGCATTTTTTTATTTCCCCCTAGCAATCTTATGACGTTATACGTTGTATGCCCTTTTCTTCATCATTATAACCCATGTATTGACTATCATATGCATATCTTTAATTTTTAATTTAAAGGTAAACTCATTTCTTTGTCTGCAATGCATGATTTTCAACCATTTCTAGTGATTAGTCATACTCACATAAAACGGACACTTAAGAGATATTAAAATTCATGTTTCATGTTTATACATTTCATAAATGATTATACTCATACCCCTTTCGATGCACATAAACCTTTTATGACTACTTATAAGGATTGTTCTAAACTACCTCACCTCAAGGATCCTTTCACCATAGTATCGATCTCATTCTAGGTAGTTCTCCTCCTCATAAAGAACCTTATAGGCATGGTCCTGTTCACCAAAAGAAAATAGAAAAACAAGTTAAGGAATTACTCTAAAAAGGACTTATAAGGCCTAGTTCTTCCCCATTTGGAGCATATGTTCTCTTAGTGCAAAAAAAGAATAAAACTTATAGGATGATGTGCATTGATTATAGAGCCCTCAACAAGATCACAATTAAGAAACCATAGCTTATTCCTTAGATAGATGACTTGCTAGATAAACCACAAGATTGATCCTAAATCAGATGAGTAAGATTGATCTTAAATCAGATTTACCATCAGATACATATGACGCATAGTGATATTTACAAGATTACTTTTAGGACTGAAACCGGCCATTATGAGTTTATGGTAATGCCCTTTGGACTTACAAATGCTCCTACTACATTTCCACATATGATGAAAACATTTTCTTTGATTATCAAGCTTTTGTTCTAGTTTTCTTTGATGATATACTTAATTATAGTAAGAATAAAGGTGAGCATGAGAATTATTTAGAAATAATTTTTAGTCTGTTATGACAAAACACACTTTACACCAGTCATGAAAAGAGTTACTTTTTTCAAAGTAAACTAGAATATTTAGGGCATATTATTTCTAGTGAGGGAGTGCATGTAGATCCGAAGAAGATTAAAGTCATTCTAAAATGACCTATACCTCAATCAGTACATGATGTAAGCTCTCTTCTTATGTTGACTAGTTTTTATAGGAGGTTTGTTCAAATCTTTCTTAATTAGTAGTTCCCCTTACTTTATTATTGAAAAAATAAATAAAATTTGCATAGAGGTTAGCACAACAACAATAATTTGAGAGAATCAAACATGCACTTTCACATGCACCTCTTTTGTAGTTACCTGATTTTTTGCACAATCTTTTCATGTAGTTATTGATGCTAGTGGCTCAAGAATAGGAGTCATTTTAATGCAAAAGATCATCCCATTGCATTTGAAAGTAGAAAAATTAACCCACCCAAAAGCATTATAGTACATATGACAAAGAATTATTAGAAGTTGTGCATGCTTTATGAATTTGGAAACACTACCTTATGGGATCTAAGGTATTAATCAAAACTTATCAACAAGCTATTAAGAAATTATTGAATCAACCATTAATCTTCAATTGATATCTTAAATAGGCTTCATTTATTCAAAGTTTTCAGCCTATCATCCAATATCAACCTAGAAAAGCTAATGTTGTAGGAGATGCTCTTAGTCGTCTTCCCTCTCCAAAATATTTTTGCCATTCAAATTCATTTATGTCAAGAAATTATTCCCACTTATGTTTTTAATTTGTATTTCTCACATGTATGGCATGATTTCAATAATTCTACATATTGAATTGATGAGAATTTTACACTTCATAATGGTTTCTTATATTTTCAATACAAATCATGCATTACTCAGTCTTTTTAAAGATTTTATAATGAAAGAAATGCATGAACTATCTTATATAGGACTAGGGTATACAAAGCACAACATCTGCTTGCAAAGATTTCTTCTTTGGCCCAATACAGAAAACAATATTTCACATTATGTTTCCAATGCATTGTATGAGAATGTGTAAAATATCATCATGATTAAGCATTTGGATTCTTAATGTCACTTCCCATTTTGAATGAACCATGGGAACATATTTCTATGGATTTCATCACTAGTCTTCCTGTGACTTCACCCCATAATGA
>CM035442.1:39052500-39085000 GCA_020310875.1 Ceratopteris richardii | reverse complement strand
AAAGCCTAGCACAGAAGACTCATTAACCTTCAAAGAAATAGGAAATTTAAAGCATGCACATAGAAAAAATTAATAAACAAACCAAAAATCTACATACATGTGGCTTTTGAAATAAGAACGATAATTGCTTGTATTTTGATGGTTTATCTTTAGAAACGGAAGTGCTAGAGTTCCTACTGTATATAAAACTGTGCCTTTTGAACAAAGATAATTTTGAGAGAGAAACGAAGTAACTACTGGTCATAAGGGGGATAATATGCTCATTATTCCACAGACTCAAGTTTCAACTGATGCAGAAGAAGGACAACTATTCTTTTACTATCTTCTACAAGAAGTTTCAAGATTTGAAGAAGTTCATATATAACTGGACAAAAAAACACGTGATATTTAAACACCCCAGGGATGTTAGGGGAGCATCCCCTGTACCCTCTATAGTTAGAACAGATTGGAATGACATTTTGCCAATTGCTGCTTGCACTTTTGAAGGCACTTTGGGATGCAAAAACAATAAACAAAGAATAGCACAGAATGTACAAACGACATGTATGAAAAAATAAATAAAAACATTCCCACGAGGCAACCCAGGAATGAGGCGCAAAGGGAAAAAGAGGGGCCAGGGGGGTTGGATTTACAAAACTCAACCTCCGGCGACACTGTGACATCTTGTATCAAGACTCCATACTAGGATCAAAGATTGTGACAAAGTCTAAGCTTGAAATCTGCAAGCACCGGGAGAAAAAGGAAGGGGGGGAGAAGAAGAAGAAGAAGAAGAAAGAAAAAAAAAGAAAAAAAAAAACCCACACTCTCTCTCAACACATGCTGGATATTGTAATGGTAAAAATCACTTGAAACGATTGCTCACATCTAAAGGCATGCCTTTATGTGCTTTTATTTACAGTAAAGTTTTAATTTGTATTGATTAAAGAAGATATTTACATGCAATAAGAGAGAAAATATATGAAAGATGCTAATGAACTGTTCATCTACCGGGTGGACGGACCAGGCAAGCTTAATACTACTACCTTGCACAACCTAAGCTTGCAAGGACCATTCAGCAAAAGATTGTAGCCCACTAGTGGCTCCACAGTTGGAACAATACAAATCAAATATAGTCCTTGATGTTATTTTTGCTCATGATTCTTATTAGAAGAAGATGTATTTTGAGGAAATTTCACAGCTTTCCTTGATATTTTATAAATTTCAGGATAGTGTTAGATCTGGTATGTCAAATAAACATACCTATGAAGTTTCATCAAAATATGACAGGTACAAGTTGAGCTGAAAGCTTTAAAGGTATTTTTGATAAAGATTCAAGAAAATTCCACAATCTTGTTTCCCATGCATGAACCAGACCCATACAAGTACGAAGTGTCTACACCTCTGGGATCGAATGGGATAGTGGAGCTAAGTTAATTCCTGAGATAACATGTTATAAAGGTCTAGCTTTTTTGTAGGTATACTATGGATGTCACTATGTCGATGCAATCAATGCTGACTACCACACATTCATTCATTCATTGCATGACCATCCATCTCTATAGGGTGCAAGTTTGCAATGACTATATACAAGCCAGTCCAACTACGCAGTGAACAATATATTCCTCTTTTTTGTATGGAAGAGGGCCCAAGTGCTCCAATTTTTTTTCACATGGATTGGCATTGCAATCCTATGAAAGAACATGTATGGCAAAAGCTCTCATCATAGTTCAATCAAGAATGCATCACAAGTTATAACTGATCCAAGATTGAAAATTCAAGATTTAACTGAAATTCGACAAGATAAACAAAATTTAAAAAAGTAAGATACTTACTACTCGGGTTCAAAAAAATACTATGCTTCTTCCACCATGAAATTGATTGCAACTCACTTGACCGTAGCATGGTATATCTTTGGCAAAAGTACCTCGAGTGTTCTTGAATAGGAGAAGCTTGTATAAAAGAAGTTGATCCTCAATTGTCAAGCATAAGTCTACAGCTTAAGCATAAAATCTATGCATATATTAAGTCCATGCACTATCAAGCTCATGATCAAGCATCTTCCTCTAAGACATGAATAATGGATGCAAGATCTAGGTCATGCCATGGATTGGACGATAGACTCAATCCCACTGATCTTGCCTATAAGTTTACATCATCAATGTAAAAAATATATGAAGTCCATGCACTATTAAGATTATGATCAAGCATCTTCGTCTAAGACATCCATAATGGATGCAAGATATGTACCATGCCATGGAATGGACAATAAGACCGATCCCATTGATCCCACCATACAATTCCAATCTCATATATCTTGATAATTCATAATGCAGAAAGAATGAGAGTATTTGTCACTGGTTGATAAATAGTTGAACAAAAATTAAAACCCACATTAAATTAAGAAACATGGAAAGTTGAATTGTAATATTACTGTAATAGATACCTGTCTAAGAAAGGGTGTGCATCAAGAGAGTGACTCCTAAATATGGTCCATATACTCCACTCATACACAAGCCCTAGAGTCCTTCCCTACATGTCAACTATCTTGGTTTTCTAGCCCACAATCAATATAGAGACAAAAAGGAAACAAAGACGATATGGAAAATAGGCAAAACATGAGAGAGAGAAAAGGAGCCAAGCTCCATATTTGTTCATTACATTCCATGATGAAGTACATGAAGTTACAAGATAGCATAGAAAATATGCATGAGATTCAAGCTGCCCATAACTTCACTATCTCCATAGCTGAAGATGATCTCCTTCAAATAGATAAACTCCAAGTTGTTGCACACCTTGAAGACGACAAAGAAACCACAACTCCACCTCTCCAAGTTGAGAGGACCTCCTCCAGAAGCTCCAATAAACATCTCCAAAAGTGATGAATTATTAGCGCAAGCCTTGTTCTATTTATAATACATGATTTAACATATTGCTCAAACTAAATAAAAGCAAAATTTGGCAAAAAAGCTAACTTTCAGAATTCTCGGTGGGAATTCAGCTGCAATTTGTGAAAGTGACTTTTTTCCAAGCTTTTCATGGTTTTTTTTATTGTGCCCATGTGGCACTAATATTAATCATTGATCTTATAAAGTTCTTTTGACGAGTGGCATAGCTTCTCTTCACATTAAAAGTGCTTTTCACATATCTTCTGAAATGAGGGTTTGACTTTTAAGTTTTGAGCCTCCATCAACTACCAAATACATAAGTATCCTACATCATTAGATAGCTCTTGATGAGTACTATCATAATCTGTAATAAAACTTTTAGCCAATGTTTAACCATTTTGACCCATTTGATTGGCCAATTGATCATTCAAATTTGAATGATTTTAACATGCAAGTGAGGTCCCTAGTAGAAGGTTTCCCCAAAACACATATTTTCCATCGATCCCATCTGAACCTAACCCTAGGGGAATATGCAAGGTAGGTATATTTGTTGCTATAATAATTTTATTTAGAGTTTTAGGTACCTCTAATTTTCACATATCATACTAAGTATCCACCAACACACAAGGACCTAAGACATGAAGAGCATTCCTACAACACATCACAAAGAGAACTCACATATTCCCCACTCTTCTCAACCAAGTACTACTTGCAAGGATAGAGACAAATATGGGATGCTAAGAAGTGGAGACAAGTCAGAGGTAGCAGGACGTGAGCTCTGTGGTCTGGGAATGGGGGGGCTGGTTTGGGATCTCGTATAGGAGTAGACTTAAACATACTCCCTCAAGTATCGAGGTTGGCCAAGCCTATCAAGTCAAAGTTGTATGCTCTTATCTACACCTATTAAATGCGCACACCTGCGCACACACACACAAATACAAGATGTAAAAAAGTCTACCATAAGTTTCTAAGGTAGAGATAATACCCCTCCTTGCTCACCAAAGTCTTCCTCCATGACCACCAAGATGTAGATGCAAGCTACCATAATACATGGTCAAGTGACTAGCTTCAATTGGCAACTTCTCAATTTGCTCGTTGTGCACTCACATGCCGCTTTGCCCACTTGCGTCCTCCCCCGCCTAGCAATGCCCCCTCCCCTCTCCCTGTGCTTCCTTCCCCCCCCCCCCCCCCCCCCTACCGCCCCCCTTCGTCCCTCTCCTGACCTCCCTGCCTGCGAAAACCCACCTCCTCCACCCCCTCCCTCCCATCCCTCGACAGGCCCCCCCTCCTTTTTGCATCTTCCTGCCCAGGCCTCCCTTGCCTCAACCCCCCTCCACTCCTCCCCTAGTGCCTCTCTCCTCCCTCATCCCCTCCCTATGACCATAGCCCTTCTTGTGAGAAGGGTGTGTGACCGTGGTCACCCCGTAGGTCCCTCCCATCCTTCTCCTTCCATGTCTTTGCATGCAGCAAACATGAATGGCCTCGAAGCCCACCCCATAGAGCGACTCACACGAAGCCCCCTTGCTCGCCTATACTTCATCACCCATTCGACTCTCCCTAACAAATGAGGGTAGAATGAGCTTAGCCTCAAAAGTTGAATGCCTCCAAGCTTCCTCAATCATTTGTCATCAGATTACACCCCACTCCTGGCGAGCTCAGGGATCTTCAAGCTCTCTCCCTCATGTGTTTCTCTTCCTCGTGTGTTGAGAAGACGCTCCATCAACCCATTACCTGGAATCCTCTCATTCGTACGGAGAGAGGGTTCATGATTGGCTCCCGCCCTCGTGTACCTTGGGGGGAGTTTGTCGGTCATGCGCGGGACTTGATCAGTTTTAGGAGGCTCTTTGAGGCGTAGCAACAAGACCAATGTATGCGGATGCGTGCTGTGCCTCAAATGATCATGGATATTGAGGCTTCTATTTCGAGGGATTAGGGGACTAGGGCTAATCTCTCACCTCTAGCAGCTTGGCTAGGGGCTTTCACTCAAATCGAGGTCATGATTGATGCTCTGGGCCTTACTGAGGATGGGACTCTCTTCTTTGAGATTGGCGTGGAGGGGCCGATGATCAACATGCCGATGGAGTCTAAGATCATCGCGGATTGCACCTTTCGACAGATTCGGGTGGTTAGCACTCGTGCTCATGACCGACACATTGATCCTAACCCTGAGGACATTCGAGCCCATACCCAATGGTGTCTCTATGTCTTGTGGAGGCAAGGCCATTGTCTCGCCTCCTTTGGGACTTGAGGGAGTGGCAATGGCATGATCCTTATTCCTCGCCGAGGCCCACACTATTCTGTTCTTTTAGTAGTCTACGTGGCTAGGACGGAGGATCATTCAATCACATCATCCGATCACTCCCGTTGCAGTTGAGTCCTAGCATCACTATGGGCTCTCGAAGAAACTTCCTCTCGTCCTTTTGGTGTCGGATTGGGGGTGCTCAACACTATCATCGGGTTGTCCTCTTTCAATAGTTGGTTGCCCACATGAGCATTGCTATCGACACGTGGCTGAGTTATGGGGGCAAGCCTTTGGATTGCACGAGTCGTTGCTTCCACATGGAGTCCCAAAGGCATTGCCTTTGAGATTGCCGGTTGGATCGGCAGATTTGGCGACAAATCTTTAGACTACTGACCTGGAGCGTGGGACCTAAGAACAATTCTTGGGGCGTGGTTGCTTAGGGCTCTCTTACGGGCTAAGACCTCATTTATGAGCATGAGGTTGGTAGTACTATATCATTCATTCAAGATAGATTGGCACCACTCAAGATCTCCGCCCCGTTGTGCGGAGCGGACGACCCATACTAGGAGTTGATCAACAGCCTTGCCATGTTTATCAAGAGGGCTACCCCGTGGTGCGGAGCGGACGTCCCATACTGGGAGTTGATCAACAGCCTTGCCATGTTGTTTATCTAGAGGGCTAAGTGCAAGCACATCTTCGAGGAGTGTACGATCCCTCCAATGGACATTGTTCGAGACTTCTGTTTGGAGTTGATCCACACTCTACGAGGGCAGCTTGACTATCACCAAGGTGATTCGGACGGCACAACTCGATGGCAACATGCCTTTCTCTAGCTCTGAAAGAAAGACCTCTTCTTTTGTGTCCAGGGTGATATTATCCGGTGGAGCTACCGATGGCCTGCTTGGCTCTCCCCCCTCCCCCTCATCCCCCCTCTAGGAGCTAGTTCTCGCACGGTGTTGGTTGGATGAGTGGGGTGATCTGTCCCCCTTGTATACATTCCTTGATTCCCGATTGGGTTTGTACCCCGTTGGGTATTTTTTGTTAACTAATGAAAGGATCTTTTTGAAGGAAAAAA
Source organism: Ceratopteris richardii (assembly GCA_020310875.1). NCBI lineage: Eukaryota > Viridiplantae > Streptophyta > Polypodiopsida > Polypodiales > Pteridaceae > Ceratopteris > Ceratopteris richardii. The sequence goes on along the minus strand of CM035442.1, from coordinate 39,078,819 downwards.
AAAAAGTGCCTTAACTTCAAGGAGCACTAGAAGGTTGACAAGTAATTGTCTCTTGTTGCTATAATGGATGCAATATGCTAAAGTCTAACATGACCCCACCTAGGGGGAACTTCTCTTCATTCTACAAGGAGATGTGATCCTCTACATCTCCTTGTTGAATATAAAATTGAGTTGATCTGCAACTTCCATGAAGATTTTATTCTTCTTCCGCCCATTTCAGCTCATTAACATCACAATTTTGCTTGCTTACTCGCATGTAGCCTATGTGCATGTGCCATGAATGCTTGAGCTAGCTTCACACTTGCATATTCAAGGGCTTTTCTCTCGTGTCTATCCTCTCAGCCCTCTCTTTAGGGAGACGCTACCTTTGAAAAAGCTCCACTATCGTGAGTTTTTTCTTATATATCTCAGATCAAGGTTTTATTGAGATGCCTCAATAGATGGAGACTTATATGCTACATTACATACAGGTTGCTATTGGGCAGCTTAGAGTCATATCACACAGGTTGGAGATCGAGAGAGAGATAGAGAGAGGTCTGGTTAGCAGGATACCAAGGAGGATCGCACATGCCACGTTTGCTAGGAAGAGGTGGAGAAAAGAAAGAAGAAAGAAAGTCATATTAACGACTTCTAGAGACCAAAGTTGGCCTATGAGACAAAACCATGTACAAGTGTAGTAACCCTGTATAGAAAATGAAATGAAATAAAAAGCACTCGCTACACAAAGCTATGTAGGGCTGGAAAAGGCTCGGGAGATGTGGCTCTGACTCTGCAGATAATGGCCACCTAATACATGGGGATCCATAAAGTGAGTGAGTAAAATACCCTAGCTACTGTGATGGGTAGAGGGTGTAGTATGTGGTACATCGGTGGTGGTCTGGGTGCCTCCTGAAGGAAGACAACCCAGGGGGTGATGGTACGACTCTGCTCCATCATGCGGTCGTAGGTTGTCCTCATGCGTGAGATATCCTCCTTATATAATCGTGATCGACGATATCGAACCATGTGTGGTCGGCCTCGTCCTCTCTATGTTGTTGCGTGGTGGAGCGTGAGCCCTACAGATGGACCGCTCTGATGTAGCTCAGCTCGCTAAAAGAACTGAGTAATGGTCTGCTAGGTAGTCACCCGTGTTTGATGTGTGGGTTGTAGTGACCGCTCTCACCTCTCGTATGCTATCGTGAGGAAGCGTCCCAAGTGTTGCTGGTCTCCCATAGTCATGCACAACTGGAACAACTTCTCTATCTGGAATTGTGCTCGTAGGTCTAAGTATGCTTGGCATCTCATAACAAAATGCTCCTCACTCTCTACCTCTGTCTCGCATACTCGGCACCACCTCTCCTCACGAGGGACTCCCCTAGACCGACCCCTCTCAATCTCAAGCTCATGTGATGAAACCGGGAGCTTCCCAATGACGACTTGAAGGTGAGGTTGGTATGTCTGCATGTATCTCGGAATCTCGATGAAGCCCTCATCCGATATATGTAGAAAATGCTCACAGTAATAGAGCATTTTCGGTGGCAATGTATCCCTAGGGCTCACCCATGTCCTCTGTATGTATGTATGCCATATCTCCTGGCGAATGACCCTATTCCTCTCCTGACGAGAGAGCGAGTAGGTGGGTGCCTGTAAGTCATATTGTAGTGCTGGTACTAGGTAGCCTATCTATGTCAAGACCATGGTGGGCCAGCCAGTCTCGTGTTTGTGCATACCATGAGGAGATATCGCCTACTAATGCCATATCACGTGATGACTGGAAAACACGATAAGCAATGCGCTCTGTATCCATGCTCCGAAGTCTATGTAATAGGCATACTATCTAGAATAGTGCCTCAACTAGCATCGGTGGTGCAACGAGCTCTGCTCTAATGATATCATGTGGTACTATAGGCTTGCTGCGGATAAGTCTGGCAATCATGAGGATATGTGGCCTCTCCAATGTTGTCCATAGTCATGTAGCTAATCCCAACCCCCATATGGCTGCCCCATACATAAGCACTGACGTAACCAGAGTGTCGAAGAACCACCCCTTTGTGCGGGGCTCCTGAAAATATGCCTAGTGGCAGTCTCTCCATCAAAGCTAGTGTTGCATACCCACGTGTGATGCGATCACGGGCTTCCTCAGACATAGAGAAGAAGACCCCTCATGCTCGTATAAATGTCACTCCTAAGTAAACATATGATCCGACCACCTCGATCTGTCCGCCTGCTTTTGTGAACAAACTATATCTGCGTACTTGTGCGATGAAAGATCATGACCTTGGTTTTACCAAAGTTCACAAATAACCCTCTGTGTCTGCAAAAGTCATCTAGGCCTCTAGATGATATTGTAGACCTTTTGCAGACTCTGAAACCAATACAATATCATCAACATATAAAAGAATATGGACAATGGACCCACGTACCTCAATGCCATCACCCCCGTGCTACTGTATGAAGTCCACTATCTCATCAATGTAGAGACCAAAGAGGGTGGGTGAAAGAGGGCATCCTTGATCACCCTGATAGTGCTAGCAAGTGGATCAGATAAGCCCCCTCGACATCTGACTCGACCAAATACTCTCTCGTCTAAGGCGTAGATCCCCCATATCATCTCCTCTAGAGCTCCGATATGAAGTAGTCGCCTGAAGAGTCGTTCCCCAGGAACCGTGTCAAATGCTTTGCGAAAGTCCACAAAGCAGTAAGATAATCTCCTCTTCCTCACTCTTGCCTGATCGATCAGGCATCTCAAGGTGAAGATGCGGGCAATGGTAGAGTAATCTTGTCTGAAACCTGTCTGTCCTTGGGCCCTCATACCCTTCCTCTCAGCGAGAGTACTCACCTCTTTCTCTAGTACCGCCCCATATAACTTGGCCAATATAGAGCCAATCATGATCGTCTTGCATGTAGGTTGATCCATAGTATCACCTTACTTATGAATGGGCACTATGGTGTGCTCCGTCCATGAGTCAGGGAACCCTTCAACCATTGCACGGTTGAAGAGGTTGGCAATGAGCGGTGTGAGAGTCGTGCCTCCGCAGATGAGGTGCTCTGCCTGTAAACCGAAATGGTCATGAGCTCTGCCATGCTGTATAGCTATGCCAAGTGCTCGGGTCTCGGATGGGTGTTTGCTATCTCCTCTCTCTCAAATGTCGCCACGCCACTACATTGTCTAGACTCATAAGCAAATGGTAAATATCCCAGTACTGTCTCTCCTCCAAATCTCATCGTTTGAGGTGAGTAAGGCTCCGCATGCGACACTGTGTCTGTGTGTGTGCGCGTATCCCCTCTATGCTCTAAAATCCGTAGATGCTTCCGTAGCTCATGACAATCTGCATCATACTAGCGGTTCTGGGGCATGGATCCTGTGTGTGGAGGGTGTATATGTGTGTGGTATGGGAAGCTGCAGAGAGACGAGTCCTGTAGGATGGTGGTGATCTGTGATATAAGAGTGTCCAAGGGTGAAAGTGGATCGAGGGAGAGTAGACGCATATGTAAATGGTGTTCATAAACGTGTGAGAGCTCGTGTATGATGTATCGTGGTGTGTCTCAGTGGGTGAGGGAGGGTCTAATAGAATAGGAGATGAAAGTGTGAATGTGATAAATGTATGGTCAGCACCAAGTGGACGTCATCCAATACTATGCGAGGGGATGAGTGAAGCTCCAAAGATGGTACCCAAAATGTAGTCGACCGTGCTCTCATCCTCCCCGTGAGGGAAGCAAGTCAGTCCGCCCGAACCTGACCAACGGTGCATCCCGTTATAAATAACGAGATGGTGGTTGCTACCAAACTCAAGCAGATATCCAGTGGCATCTTGACCCATCTCTGCTGACTCTTCTGATGCACGTCTCCTCTGCATCTCTGCCCCTCATGAGATGTGGATGATCCATGTCGTAAATCTCGCACTGACGTGACTGGGTGCGGCCATTGAAGTCCCCCATAAGGAAGACTTCACCTAAGGTTTTGTAATGTAGTATGTCATCTGAAAGTGTTGTGTATGGTGAGTCTTTGTCTCCAATCGATCCTCCAAAGCTTGTCCTGCATATCGGGATCCACCTAGTGGAAAGTAGCATATCGCAATGTAAATCAAGCTCCTTATCTTTCCCTATGATATGGATCCAGCTCTGTATCTCTTGTCTAAATATGATGGCAACACCTCTCGATCCTCGCGCTCTACTCTGTCTCATCGTGGTCCTGAATGCAAATTCCTAGTGAAAACCTGCAATGCGTGGTAGGCCTCTCTTTGGGCTCTCATGTGTCTCTGTAATGCAATTCCTAGTGAAAACCTACAATGCGTGGTAGGCCTCTCTCTGGGCTCTCATGTGTCTCTGTAATGCAAGCAAAGTCATGTGACTCCAAGATCTCCTCGAGTTTGTCCGATCCTGACCAGAGTGCCCCGTTGCAATTCCACTATGCTCCTCTGAGTGGCGCCTCCTGGTGTAATATAATCTCATAGGCCGTGTGGCCCTATTTGATAGGGCGTCCGTCTATGAAGATCTTACCATCCCGAATCCCGATAAAAGGCCGTCCTTCCCTCTCGGCATGCTTGGAGTATCTCTGGCATGCAAACACGTCGGTGTGCTACCTGCATCCTCGTGAGGTCCTCGTCCATGTAGAGAGCGCCGCATCCATGTAGAGAGCGCCGCATGGAAGTCCACGTAGTATTGATCGATGTCTAAAAAAGGCGGTCCGTGTCTCCTCAGAGCTCATACGAAGGATGAGTGCTAGTGATTGAGACATATCCCTAGGAGCCCTCCATGCACATGTGAATGGCATGTTTGGGTGGCGTTAGCTTCTGGTGATGCTCCCTTCAGTAGGCCCGTAATCCGAATGTGAAGTCTTCGAATGTGTCGACGTCTCTCCTCTTCTAGTCTATCCTGAACTCGTGTGAGTTCTTCCTTCTTCATGTCTTCCTTGAATTCCATTTCATTATACGATGCCCCGCATATGCTAATCTTAGGGTATAATTCCAGATAGAGGGATCACTACATCAATGTATGAGGGGAGAGAACCAGTGTTGTTTCGATCGGTTCCTCATTGCTACATATCGTAGACGTGAGACTATGATACAGCCAATACACGAAGCAGAGCGCCGTATACAGCAGAGGATCACTCATTCTTTCATAGGATTGAGGCAGGTACGATCCTCAATGGACCAAGACTCGCTCTCGAGCAAGCAGAGACTCAGAGAGTCAGGAGATGACCTCGAGCTCGAACACATGTGAGATGCAAGCTCAACAAGCATAAGATCTTGAAAATATGATCCATACATGAGTAGGAGATGGAGTGGAGACATGCATCCACACCTTGGGACACTATATTCCATTGGATCATTGTTGCATACACAACGCGTTGCCAACCTTCGCAACGTACGCAACACAACGTAGCGTTGCATACGCGTTCGCAACGCGTTGTGTACAAATTGAAAAAAAATAGGCCCCTCCTAATGGGCCGAAAACGGCCCGTTGGAGGACCCTTTTTTCATTTCATTCCAAACCAGTGAGCACCCAGAGCTATCAGAGCACTGAGCACTCAGAGCACTCAGCAAGAGAGAGAAAGAGAGAGAGATATGAGAGAGAGAGACTCTTAGCCATCATGCCTAGAGCTAAACAAGAGTGTTGGCAACATGTCACAAGCCAAGGGAAATTTGGCACAGGAGGTAGTGAGGGATGGACATGTAAATTGTCTGGGTACTAGAGCTAAACAAGAGTGTTGGCAACATGTCACAAGCCAAGGGAAATTTGGCACAGGAGGTAGTAAGAGATGGACATGTAAATTGTCTGGGTACAAAGGGACAGGGAGGGCAGATAGAAAAAAAAAAACAGTCTAGCACGATTTGGAGGTATAGGTGTTGGTCCTTGCTCCAAGCCAATACCGAAGAACATGAAAGAAGAGCTTTTGGAATGGGTTGAAGCACGAGAATCAAGAAGAGGTGTTGGAACACCTACACCTAGCAGTGCACAAAGCTCCGTTCCTCAAGGGCAATGATCACAAGCATCTCAAGGGGAGTTTCCTTCATCCCCTCTCATTGAGGACTTGGAGACCGAGGAGGCAACACATGCATCTCAACATCAACAAAAGAGACCATGGGAGAGTCAAAGCATTCCTTCAAGTCATGGAAGTCTACATGCATCATCCATACGGGCTAGTTTGCAAAAGCAAGGGAAGCAAGAGGCCACCCAAGGTATTATGAAGCTCTTCATTAAGTGTGGTCTAAGTTTTAGGTAGTGCGCACTCCCGCATGGAAAGAGGCCATGAAAATGGTGAGTAGGCTTTCAAACATTAAGAAAAGAAATGTATATAGTATATTCCTTCATTGTTGCAAAGGCACTATGTTCCTACATGCCATTGATGCATCTACACCAGACCTATCCATCAGAGGGGAGTACATTTTTGGACATATTAGACACGCAATTTTGGACATTGGAGTAGAGAATGTTGTACAAGTCATAACAGACAATAGAAGTAATTGTGTTTCCATGGGACAGAAGTTAGAGGAGGAGTTCCCATCCGTTGTATGGACTCCATGTGCAACTCATAGCATAGACTTGCTCATTGAGGATGTCGGGAAGGTCCCTTGGATACATGAGATTTTTTCCACGTGTCAGAGAGTGGTCACCTTGTTCACGAAGAGGCCAAAGTTGCTTGTTATTTTCAGATCATTCAGTGATTTGCACCTTTTTAGGCTTGCAAAGACCAGATCTGCTTATATGTGCATTGTGATGGAGAGATTGCTTCGAGTGAGGCAGGCACTTATGCAGACAGTTGTTTCTCCTGAGTGGTTGGCATGGAGTGGTCATACAACCAATAAAGCAGAGATGATCCGCATTACTTGTTTGAGTGACTGCTTTTGGAGGAACCTCTAGTGGGAGTGATGCAGCCTCTATATTCCATGCTACGCATCGTTGACATGGGGGGGAGTACTACAGGCCTTGTCTATGAGTATATGGACAACGTTAGGGAGTCCCTTGCTCAATGCACTTCTATTTCTTCAGACAGGTATGCAATATGCATTTTATTATTCTTATTTTTATTACCAATGACATGCTTAAGTCTTGCTTCTTGATTCTTGAATAAATAGGCTTAATGAGATTAGATCTATATGGAGGGATCGATGGGATTGGTTCCATCGACCGATTCATGGCATGGCTCATATTCTACACCCCTTATGGAGATCTCAGAGGAAGATGTTGGATCATGAGCTTGACAGTGCATGGACTTCATACATATGCAGATTATATGCTGATGATGTTGATATGCGTTTGGCACTCGAGGATCAGCTCCTACTATTCCGGAACTATGGGGGTAGTTTCGAGAAGGACACCGCCATGCTCCAATATAGTCTATTGTCACCTTTGTCTTAGTGGGAGAAATATGGTCTATCTATATTATTCTTATTTTTATTACCAATGACATGCTTAAGTCTTGATTCTTGATTCTTGAATAAATAGGCTTAATGAGATTAGATCTATATGGAGGGATCGATGGGATTGGTTCCATCGACGGATTCATGGCATGGCTCATATTCTACACCCCTTATGGAGATCAGAGGAAGATGTTGGGTCATGAGCTTGACAGTGCATGGACTTCATACATATGCAGATTATATGCTGATGATGTTGATATGCGTTTGGCACTCGAGGATCAGCTCCTACTATTCCGGAACTATGGGGTAGTTTCGAGAAGGACACCGCCATCCTCCAGTATAGTCTATTGTCACCTTTGTCTTGGTGGGAGAAATATGGTCTATCTATATTATTCTTATTTTTATTACCAATGGCATGCTTAAGTCTTGATTCTTGATTTTTGAATAAATAGGCTTAATGAGATTAGATCTATATGGAGGGATCGATGGGATTGGTTCCATCGACCGATTCATGGCATGGCTCATATTCTACACCCCTTATGGAGATCAGAGGAAGATGTTGGATCATGAGCTTGACACTGCATGGACTTCATACATATGCAGATTATATGCTGATGATGTTGATATGCGTTTGGCACTCGAGGATCATCTCCTACTATTCCTGAACTATGGGGGTAGTTTCGAGAAGGACACCGCCATGCTCCAGTATAGTCTATTGTCACCTTTGTCTTGGTGGGAGAAATATGGTCTATCTGCATCTGAGGTGGTAAGTAGTAACTTGTAAGCATAGTACAAAAAAAATCGACGATTTTTAAATAAAAATCATTTTTTAAATCGTTGGAACGATTCAAACGATTTTTTTCGATTTTTATGAAGGTTTTTTTCCAAAAAAATCATTTTCAGCAAAAGACATGGGGTTGTCTATTTTCAAATTGGCTTTGAGCTTCGTTAATAGTTTCTAGTCTTCTCTTACACACTCATCTTGAGAGCTTGCATTAGGAAGAAATTAGAACATAAGGTGAGTATTAGAGCACTCAGCAATAAAGCACAATCAGCCCCTTGCAAGTTGCTTTGGAATTCAGCCTTCTCTATTTTCCCTTTGCTTCAACTTCCCTATTTGCCCCTTTCTTCAAGCTTCACTTTGACACTCTTTGCCCCTTGCCACTTGCCTTAGAGTCTAGATGGGTAGAAAGTAGTGTGGTCACTAGGGAATATAGACTATTAGGTGATTTATATGTTATTCATGTCAGGAATAAATATGCATTGGTACATAGCTTTAAGTTTCAAAAAATAAAAATCTCTCACAGTGAATAAAACCCCGATTTTTATTTTGGATTTTATAAACCTCTACGATTTAAATGATTTAAATCTCGATTTAAATCTCGTTTTTAAACCTCTTCTTGTACTATGCTTGTAAGTCACATTTAATTCATAATTTCTAATTGAAAATTCAAGGAAATAATGAATTTTTTATATGGCACATGCAGAGATTACTTTCCATCCGCATTCTTTCACAAGATTGTAGTGCTAGTCCCTGTGAAATAAATTGGAGCACTTGGGCCCTCTTCCACACAAAGAAGAGGAATCGATTATCTATTGCACAATTGGAGCGGCTAGTATATTGCCAATGCAACTTGCATCTTTTGGAGACTGGAGGTCACACAGCAGATGCGAAGCACGTGAACACTGATCATATCGATATAGAAAAGGTTCGTGAGATGCCTGCTATACCTTCAGAGGAGTTGGACCTTTACAGCATGCTTTATCGGGAGTTGACCGAGCCACCACGTCAGACTCGCTCCCAAAGACGTGCTCGATCACGAGCCATAGATTTTGCATCGACTTCAAGGACCTCTACTAGTTCTGCTCCACATGGTAGAGAGGATGAGGATGAGGATGAGGTTGAGGATGAGATGTCATCAGATATTGAGTCAGATTTCGATGATTGACTCTTGGATCTACTTGGACATGTGACATGTCATCTGACTCATGAGTCATTGACCATATTTATGGACATTGGATATGTATTTATGACATTTAGATGATATTATGATTATGTCTTGACTCTTTACTCTGTTGGGGATAAAGGCCCCCAAGGACTCTCCTTTTGTATATTTTGACCCTTCCATGTGAAAGCTCTCTTCGAGAGCTTTCTAGACATATTTTTGTTATATTTTTTGGACCCCAAATTGGGGAGTTATAGGCATTTACATTATTTTTATGACTTTTGGTCATTGGCCATGTGTGAACATGCCCAAATGACCTAAAAGTCACTTATCAATAAGACTTGGTCCCAAATCTCTCATAACTTGATTGGGACTTCTTCAACTTCAGCTTCTCCATCTTCTTCTCCAAATTTCTGCGCAAGTTTCTCTCTCTACTTTCTCTCTCCTCACACAGCAGCCCACTCCCTTGGTGTTTGGAGCAACCGAGCACATCACGACGTAGCTCTCCACGGCCTCTTTCAACTGGTATCAGAGCTTTGAGCTGTTCCATCGCGACAAAGTTGCTCGAAGTGCTTTTCTACTTTAGCCTATGTTAAGCTGAAGGTGTTTTCTTGCATTTGGGAGAATTTCATCGCGAAAAACGTTCTTTTTTCGCAATAAAAGTGCTGTTTTTGGAGGATTACTTCAGCCCGGAGCAAAGCTGAAGCAAATTTTGTGCTTTTTAGAGAGTTTCATCGTGAAGAATCTCTTCTATTCTTTCTTTTGTATCCCCACAGGTCATTTTCAACATCCACATTGCTGATTTTTTCATCTACAGGTCTTTTGTGGCAGAAATTCTCTCATTTTTCAAGTGGGAGGACATGCACAAAGATTGAGGAAGTGCATACTTGCTGGAAACTTATTACAGCAGGTCATTTCTCTGATTTTACAGGTCATATTGCTGCAAAAATTGGGGCTTTTGTGAAAACAAGCACCCATTGCTTTGGTTTTACATCTATGTATGCCTTTTGTGGTTGAAAAACAACAAATTTGTTGTTTTTGATGCAATTACAGCTTGCTGGAATTTTCTGAAATTTTCTGCAGAAAATTTCAGAAATTGATTTTTGCAAGTTTTTGAACAGTTTTTGGGCTTAATTTCTCGGCTACTGTCTCGTAAGGTAATTGCGCACAGGACAACAGGTGAATTTTACCTTTTTTGGTGAAATTTTGAAGTTCTTAGTGTGCAAACATGGCCTCTACCTCCTCTGATGTCAAAAGCTTGTTTGAGATCAAGAGATTTGAAGGTAATGGTTTCGATTTGTGGAAAGCGAGAATGTTGGGCATCCTCTTTCTTAAAGATTGTGAAGGGGCTCTTGAGGAAGTCAAGCCTGAAGATATGACAGATGCAACATGGATGAACCTAAACAAGAAGGCCATCACTTACATCAAGATGGCTGTATCAGATGAAATCTTAGTGGATTTGAAAGGCCTTACACATGCTTTTGAAGTATGGGAGAAGCTGAAAGCCACTTATGAAAATACCACGCCTGTAAATCAAGTGCATCTTATGCGTAAGCTAGTGTGTATGCAGCTTGATGAGTCAAAAAGTGCGGCTGAGCACTTATCTTCGTTTACAGGTACTCTTTCACAATTGCATGACACTGGATTACCTCCACTCGATGATAAGCTTAAGGCCATCTTCTTGTTGATGACCTTACCTGATTCATGGGAAACATTGGTTGTTTCACTTTCTAATAGCCCCAGTCTTACCTTTGATGGTGTAAGGGGTTCTATTTTGAATGAGGAAATCAGGAGGAAAGCTAGTGGAGAGGGCAGTGGTTCAGCCAATGTGGCTAGAGGAAGAACAGAAAAGAAAAGTGGAAATGTACAGAGGAACAGGAGCAAAAGCAAAGGAAAGGCTGAAGTGACTTGTTATCAATGTGGTAGGAAAGGTCACAAGAAGCCTGATTGCAGATTTTATAAAGCTGAACTAGAAAGAAAGAAGAACACAGGTGACAGGAAGAAAAAGGACACCAAGAATGAAGCACATGATACCTCAAAGGACAAAGACAAAGAGAAGGCCAATGTGGCCTCTAGTGTCATCATTGAGGAGCTATCAGATGCAGAAGATATACTTTGTGCTACTATGGCAGCAAAGCATGCCGAAGTTATTGATGCTTCTATTAATATTCATGCACAAGATATGCAGATAACAAAGAGGGATTTGATTGATGTCTTGCTTACTGTGAATGATGCTTTGTCACAAACATGGATTGTAGATTCAGGTGCATCGTTTCATGTAACTCCTATTAAGGAGTGTTTCACTACCTTTCATGTAGGCAGCCATGGACATGTATATCTTGGAAATAACCATGCTTGTTCTATTGAAGGTATTGGCACAGTGCATCTCACAGTGGATGGTACCAATGAGCTTGTTTTGCATGATGTAAGGTATGTACCAAGCATCAAGAAAAGCTTATTGTCTGTTGGGCAAATGGATATGCATGGATATAGTACCCTCTTTGAGAAGGGGTCATGGAAGCTTATCAAAGGCTCTAGGCTGATTGTTAAAGGTACAAAGAAAGGGACTCTTTATTGCTTGCATGGTAAAGCCTTGCTGGGCAAGTTTATTGCTTTGGCTGAAATCCATTCATATATGGAATTATGGCATAAAAGGCTTGGCCACATGAGCCAAAAAGGCCTTGATAAACTATGTAATTTGGACAAGTTTGATGCTAAAGGCTCAAAACTTGATTTTTGTAATGAATGCCAATATGGTAAGCAAGTAAAGAATTCCTACTACTCTGGTGTCTCTCGTAAGTCTAATGTGCTTGATCTTGTTCATTCTGATGTTTGTAGCATGCCCACAAAATCTATGGGGGGTGCTCTTTACTTTATTTCTTTTGTTGATGATTACTCTAGGAAGCTTTGGGTATATTTGTTAAAATCTAAAGATGAAGCCTTTGCTGCATTTAAGAAATTTCATGCATTTGTGACCACTCAAACAGGTAGAAAGCTGAAATGCTTACATACAGATAATGGGGGTGAGTTTACAAGTGCTGAATTCAATAGATTTTGTGAAAATCTTGGTATTAAGAGGGAGCTAACAGTCCCATACAGCCCCTCTTCCAACGGTGTGGCTGAAAGGTACAATAGGACTTTATGTGAGAGGGTGAGATGCATGCTGTCCACAGCTAATCTCCCTCATGGATTTTGGGGAGAGGCTTTGAAAACTGCAGTTCATGTTTGCAATCGATCCCCTCATATGTCCTTAAAAGGTGGCATTCCAGAAGAGGTTTGGTCTGGCAAACCAGCTTCATATGAACACCTACGCATCTTTGGTTGTGATGCTTTTGTGCATATAAGGCCTGAGTTGAGAAGCAAGTTAGATGCAAAGTCCATGAAAGGAATCTTCATGGGTTATGGAGATGAAGGTGAAATGGGCTACAGGATTTGGCTACCTCAACTCAAGAAGGTAATACGCAGCCGAGATGTTGTATTTAATGAGGCAAGGCTGCTAAAAAACAATTGTGCCTCTAAAGATGACCATAAAGAGTCAAATTTCAGCATGTACAGCCACCAGTTAAATCTGATATGAACCCTTTGGATGCACCACATATGGCTGGAAATGACAATGAGCCCGTGGTTATTGAGCCAGATGATGCTGGACCATAGTTGCAACGCAACGCGTTGCGTAGCGTCTGCAACGTTCGCAACGCAACGGCGTTGCGTTGCGACGTACGTAACGCGTTGCGTTGAAGACAAAAATTTTTGCCCCCTCCTTTGAGCCCGAAACGGGCTCGCGGGAGAGGGCATTTTAGATGCGTTCTAGCCTGCAGCAAGCACAGACCTGGGAGCCCTGAAGAGTTAGCCGAGAGAGAGAGAGAGAGAGATCTGAGAGAGAGATTGAGAGAGAGAGAGAGAGAGACTCACCATGCCTAAACCAAAGCAAAATTGTTGGAAGTACGTGACTAGCCAAGGGAAGTTTGGATCGGGTGGGAGTGAGAGATGGACATGTAACCTATGTGGTTACAAAGGGGGTGGTGGGGCAGATCGTATCAAAGCCCACCTTGCCAAATTTAGTGGCTTGGGCATTTCAGCATGCAAGCAGCCTATGCCAGCTGATATCAAGGATGAGCTCCTTGAGTGGGTAGCTCAAAGGGAAGCTAGAAAGTATCCACAGAGCTCTCGGCCCACCTCCACCTCTATTAGCTCTAGTGATCCTCCTCCACACGATGCTCCAGCACATCAGACTCATATGGGATCCTCTAGTGGAGGGAATGATGAGCATGGACATGATACCGTCGATCTTGAGGGTGACACTCAGCCACCGGTGAAGGCACCTAGAGGATCACTTTCTTCGGCATCCGTACGTGCGGGTTTTCAGAGGCAGCGGGAGCTTGAGGCCAAACAAGGTATGATGAAGCTTTTCATACAGTGTGGCCTCTCTTTTAATGTTGCACGCACACCCGCATGGAAGGAAGCCATGGAGTTAGTGAGCACATTAGGATATCAATGGAGCGGTCCTTCATATGAGGAGTTGAGGACTAGTGAGCTACGCAAAACAAAAGATATAGTGGAGAAGCAGTTAGAGCCGATGATGGGCACATGGGAGAAGTATGGATGCACTATTATGTGCGATGGATGGACAGACATCAGGAAAAGGAATGTATATAACATACTAGTGCATTGTTGCAAAGGCACTATGTTCCTTCGCGCCATCGATGCATCAGAGGCTGGACTTACAGTGACAGGTATGTATAGGTGAAATTTCAAGTTTTAATTTTAAGATACGCATTTGAATTTTGCATATGCTATATATATGTATTATGTATATAGTATGTACTATGTACTATGTACATGGCTGATTTGGTGTAATTTTTGTGTCACAGGTCAGTTTATATATGGTCATATCTGCCAGGCTATTATGGATGTCGGTCAAAAGAATGTTGTGCTAGTCATTACCGACAATGGAAGTAATTGTGTGGCCATGGGTAGATTGTTAGAGGCAGAGTTTCCCTCCATTGTGTGGACCCCATGTGCCGCACATAGCATTGATCTTTTGATAGAGGATCTTGGAAAGATCCCTTGGATTCATTCTATTTTTTCCACCTGCCATAAGGTGGTCTCTTTGTTCACAAAGAGACCAAAACTATTAGCTATTTTCAGATCATACAGTGAGTTGGATATCCTAAAGCCTGCGAAGACCAGATTTGCTTACATGTGCATAGTGATGGAGAGACTACTTCGGGTGCGGCAGGCTTTGATGCAGACAGTTGTGTCTACAAAGTGGACTGCCTGGGATGGACACACTACCCCGAGAGCAGATTTTGTACGGATTACATGCTTGTCGGATTCATTTTGGAGGGATGTAGAGGCACTTGTGCGTGCCATACATCCATTATATTCTGTCCTTCGCATCGTTGATATGGAGGGGAGTACATTGGGACTCGTCTATGAGTTCATGGATCGAGTTGGCGAGTCCCTTTCACGTTGCCCACATTTGACATTGGACAGGTATTTATTAAGTTATTACTTATTACTTTGAATTTTTGACACTTAAAATTCTTATTATCTTAAAAATTAGTCTCTAAAATTTATAATTTCTTTGTTTATAGGATTGAGCAGCTTAAGGCTATGTGGAGGGATCGATGGGATTGGTTTCATCGCCCGATCCATGGGATGGCACACTTATTGCATCCCTTATGGAGATCTCAGCAGGCCATCGTGGATGAGGAGCTCTTGAGTGCATGGAACACATATGTATATAGGCTTTATCCAGCTGATGTAGAGTTGCGACTTCAGTTGGAGAGACAGCTCTTGGTATTCCAAAATGGTGGTGGCCATTTTGGAAAGGATACGGCTTGTTTGAGATCTGCTCAGTTGCGGCCAGTATCATGGTGGGAGATGTATGGTGCTAGTGCTCCTCAGTTGGTAAGTACTAAGTCAAAAGTCTTTAGTGTACTGTGTGACATGTGATAAATATGTATTATGATTTATGTACTAATTATTTTTTGAATTATGTTGTAATGCGGAGAGAGTTAGCTATTCGTATCCTTTCACAGGACTGCAGCGTAAGTCCTTGTGAAAGGAATTGGAGCACATGGGCCCTCTTCCATACAAAGAAGAGGAACAGATTATCTACAGCGCAGTTGGAGCAGCTAGTTTATTGCCACTGCAACTTGCGTCTCTTGGAGAGCGGCGGACATACAGGAGATGTGAGGGAGGTCAACGTGGACACAGTAGATATAGAGAAAGTCAGAGATATTCCAGATATTCCTCCAGAGGATCTGGACTTATATACTATGCTGTACCATGAGTTGACCTTACCTCAGCATGATACTAGATCATCTCGGAGCCGCAGAGGACCTAGTGGTAGTGGTGATGCATCCACTAGTAGCCGACCACATACCACTACTACTAGGGATGATGATGATGATGATGATGATGATGATGATGATGATGATGATGATGATGATGATGATGATGAGAGTGATGATTTGTCATCTGACACCATGTCAGAGTGACAGAGTTTGATTATTGACATTTGAGGCTTTGACATTTCATGTTTGACATTTGGTATTTCATGATATGTATTTACTATTGTGATGACAGTGCTGAGTGGACACTTATCATGACTCACTTGTGAGTAGTGACTTTATATTTATCATTTGCCACTTATGATTTATGCCATGCGTCATGATTCATATGATTTATCATTTATCATTTGTCATAGTGATCTCTATTGTTTTATTTTGATGTATGAAGTTATGAACGATGATATGATCATGTGACATGTATGTACTATGATGCCAGGTGTTATCATTTATATTATAAATCATGATGTTTATTGTAATTTGTTAAAAGTTAGAAGTTAGAACTTACTACTTAAAAACTAGAAACTTGAAAGTTAAGTGTTATGATCATTATGTTGTTAGAAATTAGAATCTAGAATCTAGATGATGATGATATGATTATTGATGTTATGATTGTATTTGAATTTTGATATAATGATGATGTATTTGAGATAATTGTATTTGATATAATCTTAGGGTTGTGTGGAGGGTTATGATATAATCACGAGTCACGACCAAGTTCCAACTTTCAAGTTAGATTGATAATCTCTATTATTTATGATATATCTTATATTGTAATAAGTATTTTATGGTATATATAGTCATATCCCACCTTATTACATATCATAGGACCCAAAATATGTGATAAAAAAATATAAAAATTTTGAAAAATAAATAACTTTATCGCAATTCCTAGGTCCAGACGTTGCCCTCGTTGCTAACCCGTTGCCGTTGCCGTTGCGAAAACGTTGCTTTCCACTATGTGCTGGACAGCAAAATGATGATCCTGAAGGGCATATGCAGCCACCTATTCATGCTGAAAACAGGGCTGGAAATGATGTACAGCAGCCCGTTAACAATGAAGAAGTTAATGTACCTCCTGATGTAGATCCATTGCCTGGTAATGTGGATCATTGGGTAAGAAGATCTATACGTCCTAGGAGGCCAGTGAATAGATATGATCCCTCTATACATTATATTATGTTATCAGATGAGGGTGAGCCTCTTACTTATAAAGAGGCAAAGCTATGTGAGCACAAGAAGAAGTGGGAGTTAGCCATGCAAGAAGAGATAAAGGCCTTGCATGCAAATGATACTTGGGATTTGGTTGAGTTACCCAAAGGAAGGAAAGCCATTCCGAACAAGTGGGTGTACAAAATCAAAACTGTTGATGGCAAACCCAAGTATAAGGCAAGGCTGGTTGCTAAGGGATATGCCCAAAAAGAGGTCATTGATTTCCAAGAAGTGTTCTCTCCAGTGGTGAAAATGACCACTTTACGTGTGTTGTTTGCTCTCACAGCTGCCTTGGATTTGGAATTATTCCAAATGGATGTTAAAACAGCCTTTTTGCATGGTGATTTAGATGAAGAGCTGTACATGAAACAGCCAGAAGGATATGCCATTCCTGGAAAAGAGCATCTGGTATGCAAACTGAAAAGGAGCTTATATGGGCTGAAACAGGCCCCCAGGCAATGGTATAAGAAGTTTGATGCATTTATGCTCAAACATGGGTTTAAAAGAAGCCATGCAGATCACTGTTTGTACACCAAAAAGGATGAAGATGGCAGCCCAATTATTCTTGTACTGTATGTAGATGATATGCTGCTGGCTGGGAAGAAAAAGAGCACTCTGAATGCTCTAAAACAGCAGCTGAACTCTGCATTCTCAATGAAAGACCTTGGGGAAGCTGAGCATATTCTTGGTATGCGTATAAAAAGGGATAGACAGCAGCATACTTTGCAGGTATCCCACGAAAAGTACATTGAAAAAGTGCTGGACAGATTTAATGTGGCTGATGCTAAGCCTCTTGGAGTGCCATTGCAGCCACATGTTAAGCTTTCCAAGGATGACTGTCCCAAAAATGATGATGCAGCCAATTACATGAAGAGTGTTCCATATGCATCAGCTTGTGGTTCACTTATGTATGCTATGGTTGCCACTCGGCCAGACATTGCTCATGCAGTGGGAGTTGTTAGCGGGTTCATGGCTAATCCTGGTAGAGATCATTGGGAGGCAGTCAAATCTATCTTGAGATATTTGAAAGGGACCAAAAGTAAATGCTTATGTTATGGAAAGGGTCCATTGGAGTTAAAAGGATTTTGTGATTCAGACATGGCAGGTGATGTGGACACACGCAAGTCCACAAGTGGCTATGTATACATCCTTGCCGGTGGAGCTATTTCATGGTGCTCTAGACTTCAGAGGATAGTTGCACTATCTACTACAGAGGCTGAATATATTTCAGCCACAGAGGCTTCCAAAGAAGCCATTTGGTTAGCCCGCCTATGCAGTGAGTTTGGGATGCCTGAAAAGGCACCTGTCCTTGGATGTGATAGCCAGAGTGCCATATGTTTGGCAAAGAATGCCATGTTTCAGGCTCGCACAAAGCATATTGATGTGAGATATCACTTCATCAGAGAGGTGTTAGAGGATGGCCTGATCACTTTGATCAAGGTCAATACTTCACAGAATCCTGCAGATGCTCTCACGAAGTGTCTACCCAAAGCACAACATCAGCTATGTATACAGATGGTGGGAGTTACTTAGCTTAAAGGAGCCTCCTTGGTCCTTTAAGTGGGAGGTTGTTGGGGATAAAGGTCCCCAAGGACTCTCCTTTTGTATATTTTGACCCTTCCATGTGAAAGCTCTCGAAGCTTTCCGGACATATTTTTGTTATATTTTTTGGACCCCAAATTGGGGAGTTATAGGCATTTACATTATTTTTATGACTTTTGGTCATTGGCCATGTGTGAACATGCCCAAACAACCTAAAAGTCACTTATCAATAAGACTTGGTCCCAAATCTCTCATAACTTGATTGGGACTTCTTCAACTTCAGCTTCTCCATCTTCTTCTCCAAATTTCTGCGCAAGCTTCTCTCTCTACTTTCTCTCTCCTCACACAGAAGCCCACTCCCTTGGTGTTTGGAGCAACCGAGCACATCACGACGTAGCTCTCCACGGCCTCTTTCATACTCTTGTGGTGACTCAACTATCTGCATTGTATTTGTAACTTGTGCCCTCATTTATATGGTAAATTGAAGTTTTGGTGGTGAATTTATTGAATATCCATATCAAGTTTGAATTAGTGTCCACTATCAAGTGAATATAAGTTTTGATTTGGAAATGTGATTTATAATTTAGTATTGCCTCCTCCCTAACTTAAAAGTTAAAAGTATGTGCATTGTGATCAAATTTCTGCGTAGTGAAGTTGAAACTTGAAATGCATTATGCAAGTAAGAAGTTAGAACTTAGAAGTCAACATCCGACTATATATGATATGTTTAAATGTTGATATATAATGCTTACGTGTGGTTTTTGAATATAATCAAACACTTATAAGAGGGTTTATACATTTAGGGTACCTAAAATCTAAAAAATACTAAAAATTTGACTAAAACAATGAATTATACGCAACTTTATCGCAACTTTTGGTTTGCAACCTCATCACGTTGCTAATGCGTTGCCTACGACGTTGCCATCCCGTTGCTAACCACACTGCACCGAATACTTTACCCATCACCTATGTATCACATTTTATACCCCCCCCCCATACCACATCCCTAGGTTTATGATTTCCCCCTATATGGCATGGGTATTTTCTGCAAAGCCAGAGCTTTGCTTTCTTAGTTCAGTTATGCTTGTTTTGATTTTCCGGTTGATTGGATCATTATCGTTTGTATATGGTTGTCTCATAGGCCAAATTTGGCCTTCAATAAACGTTAATGTGACTTTCTTTCTTTCTTTCCTTCTCTCTCTCTGTCTCTCCTCTCCCCCTTCCCCCCCTACACACACAAAGACAAAAAGAGAGCATGAACTCCTCAAAAGCTCAACCAATCGAATTTCGTATGTGTGCAACTAGGTTAGTAGTGGAACTTTGGAAAACAACAGCCCTGTTGGACCTTGAAGACACCATGTTATTGATGTTGCAAGGTATGAAACCACATAAGTGTGTTCCCCAACACCACCTTTCTAATAAAAGTGTGCTCCCCAACACCGGCTTTCAAGTAGATCCTACACAATGTAAAGGAACAATAATGCGCCATCATGATCACACACCCTTTTGTTCATTCATACTCATCTCTAGTGTGTGCTCCAAGTGGTGAAAGCTCTTCAATTATGTGAGACTTGACTTGCCAAGCTCCAAACCTATCAACTAGGGAGTGATCCTCACATCAATCTTGCCATGATAGCTAGAGAATATTCCCATAACCTAAAAGTATTCTTGCCTTAGACAAGTAGATGGACCCCAATGCTCAATAAATTTCATCCGTTCACATATTGCATTACCTTCCATTTTACAGCCCTACTCATCCCCTACTTTCTTAATCATAGTTGGTCTTAAAAAGTAGCATTTTGTTTCAATGAAATCTTAATTCCACTATAATATAATCATGAAATCACAAAATATACATGACATAGCTCACTCCATTAGGTATCAAACACATAAATGATACATGCATATTCCCTCACTGCTCAAATTTTATTTTCTACTTACCAGATGAACTGGGTTCAAGACTTTCCACTCTGCAACCCCAGTCCTCAAATGTGTATTTCGACTGACAAAAATACCTGAAGCAATATTAAAAATTGCCACAAAATCATTTGACCCAAATGGATGCAATTCCAACAGAAAAGACTGCCCTCAGACAACGCACAAATCTTGTATAACATCTACCATCAAAACGAAGCCGAGGTCTCATAATCCACATTCTTCGCCATGAGCCTCCATAAGATGAACGCACCATTTGCAGATTTTCTTCAACTCCAAATATCTGAAGGATCATTAGAATTGATAATTCAAGAGCACACTACTTGTATGTTTGATCAAACATAAACATCTCCTCTCTCTTTTGAATGGGATTGGATGGGGCGAGAGAGAAAATTTAAACTTGCCTGCCATGTCGTAAGGCAAGCTTTCTGCCACAAGACTGGATTCCGAGTTGCATAACGCCATTTTCTGCATACACACGCAGCAACACCCAAGCCATATGGTGTCATTCGTACAAAAATCTGCATTGCACATATAATAGGCTTAAGCACAGAATTTTAAATATGAAACATCAAGCCTTTTGATAAAGTTACCTCAAAAAGTAAATCATCTGAAAGAACTTGATGAATTAGAGCTAGATCTACAGGAGGGTTGCTACTGAAACTGCCAAGAGGTGGAATGGGTCGTATTCGCATGCCATAAAGACCTGGAACCCAGCAACCACACTCTCGATGTGAAATTTGTCGTTTGGAAGGACGGATTCCGAAACATATCAAGCATATAGGTAATTAACTTGTCATTTGGGAGAATGCCAAAACATATAAATCAATTTTATCGGATATATAAATAATCAAGCGAATATCAACCACTAATTTACATAAAAATCATAATATTATTACGGATAGGCACATCATACTTAAAATTGTCAAGCTGTGAGTGAAAGGTCGAAAGAAAAGCATGTGATCACTTATAACATTCCAGTTACAAGCTATAAACACATAATATAAAGAGAAGACAAGCACCAATTGAAGTTTTTCCCCAATAAAACCATCACTGATTTATGCTACCACATACATACCCAAACATATATGTATGAGATTCATAAACAACTGTACTCATCCAATGCCCAAATACTTCCAAGAACAGAGAACAGAGTTCGAATAAAGTTCCTTCCCTTCGGGCAAGCTTTGTGAGAAGGACGGGGAGAGAGGAGAAAAAGCAGGGGGGGGATTCATGCATGCATTGAAGTAACGCCAGTTTCTGACGATGGTTATATAACAGAAGCTAACATTAGTTAATACTCCATTAGACATTCATGCAATGGAGGCTTGCATGATGAGAATCTGATGATCATCTTAAATGGATGCTCATTTCTAGATTCTTTAGAGGTTCATCGTCCTGGATGCAGAGATAAGTTTCAAGTATGTGGCTTTTGTGAGCTAAAAATTCCAAAAAAAAAAAAGGGGGACTATTGCATTACTCCTTGGCCTAGGAATGTAGCTAAGGCAGCCACCAATTGCACTCCTGTGCAACTTAATGTAAAAAGAAAACACTGAAATGTTTTGTATACGTATCAACTGCAAAAATGTTCAAATGAACTGAATTTGGACATTTCCAAACAGAGAAAATATAAATATACCAGGTGTCTTGTACAGAAATTTAATTTAAGAGAAAAAGGCAAACCCTTAATCTTGGCAATCCCTTTACCTTCACCATTTTTCCCAATAAACTGACAATCCACTTTAATATAATTCTGAGTTCAAACTTCTACAACATGGAGTTATTCATCAGAAATTCTGGCTACAGCTTACAAAGCTGTTGTTCCAATTCATACGTGAGGATAAGTGTCTCAATTATAGCTTGTTACTCGATATTAGATGAATAGGCATTGACAAAATGGAACAGGATGCAAGACGATTTATTAGTTATTTTGTCCATACAAACCATAACTGAATGTGACATCATTGTTGAGATATCAAGCTCCACACATGATGCTCCTAAGTAAAGTGAGATATACATATATGATATGTATAACAGGATGCAAGACATATGATGCTCCAAAGTTTTTTTTTTTTTTTTTTTTTTTTTTTTTGTTGGGGGGGGGGGGGGGTGGTGTGTGTGTGTGTGTGTGTGTGTGTGCGCATGGGTGTATATATGTATGTGTGTGTGTGTGCATATACATATATATACATACATATGTATATATATACACAGATATATATATACATACACATATATATATATACATACACATATATATATATATATATATATATATATATATATATATATATATATATATATATATATATATATATATATATATATATATATAGAGAGAGAGAGAGAGACACATATATACATCAAGGTTGGAACAATTCGCGTGCCAAACCTCTTGGATGTGTACGATATGTACGGTACGTACCGAACGTATTGTACATGTACGGTACTTGTTCTATTAAAAAAATAAAAATTTCAACATTTTGAACTTGGAACCTCATTATATGAGGCATACTATTCATAGTTAACTATGCTGTGAGACTCAAGTGCTCATGTGGTCATTCACTATAACTACATGCATGGAGAATATATTATTATATACAAAATAAAAAAATATATATAAAAATATATATATTAAAAAATATATATACGTACCGTACCGTACCAAACCTCCCTACCACGTACCGTTCACGTACCGTACACGTATTATACGTATCGTACCAAACGTATCAAACCACCTTGATATATATACATACATACATACATACATACACATATATATATATACATACATAAATACATACATACATACATATACATACACACACACATACATACATATATAGATACATACATACATACATACATACATACATACATACACACACATATATATATATATATATATACATATATATATATATATATATATATATATATATATATATATATATATATATATATATATATATATATATATATATATATATATATATAGATAGATAGATAGATAGATAGAGATACATATACATATACATATATGTACATACATACATACATACATACATACATACACACACACATACATACATACATACATACATATCAAAGTCACCAGGGGATGGGGATGGAGACGGGGATGGGGACGGGTCCCGGGAACGGTGGTGTCCCCGGGACGGAGACGGAGCCAGGGGTGTCCCGGGGACGCGTTCCCGGGACGCCACCAAAAAAATGCTAATATTTTCAAAATAATTGAACGGAAGTCATATAGAATGAATTTGTTAACATATGAAATGACCTAGAATAAGAAATCCATAGAAGAAAGGGGTTTTTTTAACTATAAACAATGGACATTGGACACTTACAAAGGGGTTCTAAGGGATATGGCAACCTAATTAATTGTTACAAGCCACCAATATTAAGAAAGTGGCATCCCTTCCACATAATCTATGATGATGCATGGATAAAAAATGCAAAGAGTTTAGAGCTTTGGAGACCATATCCATCTTTAGGAATCGAACATTTCACCTAAAAGAGTGTTATAAAATAAAGATCATTGAACGATTCTCATAAAGAAAATGGAATGCCATGTCTTCATTGGAATCTTCCTCAAGCTCTTTCCTTTCCTCCTTAATATTCTCCTCCTAAACTGCTTCAAAGGCCAGTACCCTAGTACTGTGCTAATCGGTGCACTAACAACCCCTCCGGTAGCCATTCTTGAAAGAGAGGCAAGCTTCTCCTTCTCTATAGGAATAAGCTCTAGAATTTTTTCCTTTTAATAAACAATCTATGCTTTCATCATCAACTCTAGCTCCCACTAGACCTAGGAAACACTAACTTAAGTACTCAAAGAGAGCTTTCTAATCATATATAACACTTGGTCAATCCGATCACTAAAAACACTAAAAACCTCTCAATTATAGAATGCTAATTTCCAGCTTTTAAAATGTTTTTTTAATTGCCACATGTAAAGATCCTATCTAAAGTTGAAAAAGCAACAATCTAAATAGCAAAAACCCATGCACCAAGAGTTTGGGTGTGAACATACATAAAGCTACCATGCCATCATAAAAAGCTCATGTATCTCATACACACACTTAATGATGCTGCATGGGTGCGTGCGTGAGTGTATATGTGTGTGTGTGTACATATATATACATACATATATATACATACATATATATACATACATATATATACATACATATGTATATATATACACAAATATATATATACATACATACATACATACATACATACACACACACACACACACACACACATATATATATATATATATATATATATATATATATATATATATATATATATATATATATATATATATATATATATATATATAGACACGTATATACATCAAGGTTGGAACAATTCACGTGCAAAACCTCTTCGATGTGTACGTATGTACGGTACATACCGAGCGTACTGTACACGTACAGTACTTGTTCTATCAAAAAAAAAAATATTTTTCAACATTTTAAACTTGGAACCTCATTATATGAGGCATACTATTCATAGTTAACTATGTTGTGAGACTCAAGTGCTCATGTGGTCATTCACTATAACTACAAGCATGGAGAATATATTATTATATACAAAATAAAAAAATATATATAGAAATGTATATAAAAATATATATAGTAAAAAATATATATACGTACTGTACCGTACCAAACCTCCCTACCACGTACCGTTCACGTACCGTACACGTATTGTACGTATCGTACCAAACGTACCGAACCACCTTGATATACATACATACATACATACATACATACATACATATACATACACACACACACACACACATATATATATATATATATATATATATATATATATATATATATATATATATATATATATATATATATATATATATATATATATATAGATATATAGATAGATAGATAGATAGATAGAGATACATATACATATACATACATACATACATACATACATACACACACACACACATACATACATACATACATACATACATACATACATACATACACACATACATACATATCAAAGTCACTAGGGGACGGGGACAGGTCCCAGGAATGGTGGTGTCCCCGGGACGGGGACGAAGCCAGGGGTGTCCCGGGGACGCGTTCCCGGGGACGCCGCCAAAAAAATGCTAATATTTTCAAAATAATTGAACGGAAGTCATATAGAATGAATTTGTTAGCATAATGAAATGACCTATAATAAGAAATCCATAGAAGAAAGGGGTTTTTTCAACTATAAACAATGGACATTGGACACTTACAAAGGGGTTCTAAGGGATATGGCAACCTAAATAATTGTTACAAGCCACCAATATTAAGAAATTGGCATCCCTTCCACATAATCTATGATGATGCATGGATAAAAAATGCAAAGAGTTTAGAGCTTTGGAGACCATATCCATCTTTAGGAATCGAACATTTCACCTAAAAGAGTGTTATAAAATAAAGATCATTGAACGATTCTCATAAAGAAAATGGAATGCCATGTCTTCATTGGAATCTTCCTCAAGCTCTTTCCTTTCCTCTTTAATATTCTCCTCCTAAACTGCTTCAAAGGCCAATACCCTAGTATTGTGCTAATCGGTGCACTAACAACCCCTCTGGTAGCCATTCTTGAAAGAGAGGCAAGCTTCTCCTTCTCTATAGGAACAAGCTCTAGAATTTTTCCTTTTAATAAACAATCTATGCTTTCATCATCAACTCTAGCTCCCACTAGACCTAGGAAACACTAACTTAATTACTCAAAGAGAGCTTTCTAATCATATATAACACTTGGTCAATCCGATCACTAAAAACGCTAAAAACCTCTCGATTATAGAATGCTAATTTCCAGCTTTTAAAGTGTTTTTTTAATTGCCACATGTAAAGATCCTATCTAAAGTTGAAAAAGCAACAATCTAAATAGCAAAAACCCATGCACCAAGAGTTCGGGTGTGAACACACATAAAGC